>WYDI02026786.1:0-115922 GCA_009867235.2 Psittacus erithacus | reverse complement strand
GGAAGGACAGGTTGTGGGGGGAAAACGAGCAGGCTACATGCTTTTCTAATTTACGACTAAGCTTAAACCACGACATGTGGCATCTTGCCTTTTTCAGTACAGACTTCTGCCTTCTTTCCTCACTTCAAGCAACGATGACATTTGCGTCTGCCTAAGGCAAGGGGAAGGAAAGAGCACACATGACACCTCTGCCCCAGAACAACTCCATTATATGCCAATGAAGCAAAAAAATCCCTACTATTCTTTGGAGAGAAGCCAAGGAGATGGTTTCTATTTCAGTGAAGGGTAGAGAAAACTAGAGAACAGCCATAAAAACCATCACATCTACCCTAAAGGCTGAGAAAGCATGGACTCTTCATCCTTGTAAGCAACTTTGACACTCTTCTCTTGTACCCCAGAGTGTTCCCTCTCTCTGCCTGGAACCACAGGGGTAGGAGGAAACAGACTGGAAGGATGAGGGAAGGGCAAGTGTAGCAGTAATCAGGGTATGAGCAGCAGTTTCGTACAGTCACACACCAAATAAATGTGTCCCAGCTTGGACTGTTCTGAATTGCCCCCAGAAGATTGGGCATCTGCCCTCAGGTATCAAACAACAGCCATGCTCACCCTGCACACTAACGCCTACTGGGCCTGTATCACCCAAAAACTATCATTCCATTGTGTTCAATGCCATAGGAACCATAACTAAAAGTTGTCAATTTCATGTGAATTCCACTATGAATATAGCCTGCATATATCCCTGTAAAATATTTATGCTCAGTTCCACCCTGTGTTCATTTCCCCAAGAGTTTAGTCAAATAACAATAGGGCATTCATATTCCTCATCCAACACAACTTCCAAGTCCAAGTTTTCAAAGTCAATATGGTGTCACTTTGACATTTATCACAAAGAATTTTAACTGGACTATATTTTGGGGGAGGGAAAGGGGGTTGTTTGGCTGAGTTTATTTGTTGTTGGTTTTGGTTTTTAATTCAGACAATGGTGTTCTCCACCAGTACTTAAACTTGATGCTGTTTTATTTTAATGTGTTTACAAAATGTTGTATAAATTAGTTTTCTCAAGAAATGTGTTCTTGAAAACCAATCTTTGGTGTTTTCTTGTCCAGGGGCCTTGAAAGAAAAAAGTACAGAGCAATAAATTAAAAAAAAAATAAAATAATTTTTCTGCATATTGCTTACATCACTTGGACTTGAAATTATGCAGACTTTCTTTGCTTTGCATATTTTCCTTGCATGGAAGTCAGCTCTTATGGCTCAGCTCAGTTATGCTAACATTCAGCATGGCTGCACATCAGAATTAAGCAGTTCCAAAGAATCTGAAGGCACACACTTGAGAAAACCCTAATAGACACAGGATAAATTCATTCCAAGGACAACTCTTTTTAAATCAAGGAAACTACCTCCATAATGCATTTCATCCTGTAAAATTAATTTGACAGACTTACTGTGAAAACACTATTCATGCTAGAGAATATATGTTATAATACTGTTTTGTTGTTGTTAAATATTTCCTAAGGAATTTATTTTGTACATACTTTTTCTGGCTTGTTTGCAATTGCCAAGAACTACTTCTTGAAGAAAGAAAATATTTTTACTTAATTTGTCAAATCAGATCAAATTATTTTAAGGTCAAGTGTAAACAATTCAGCTCTTTGTGCAGGCGCACTGCTATGCTGCTATCAACCCTCAGGCAATGATGATTTGACATCTTTGCTTCATAAGTTGCCTATATGTTCTATGCTGTACCTGCTAAGGACAGGGATCATATTTTGGTGTCCTTGAGGCACTATTCACTATCTGGCCCAAACTGAGCATTAAATCTCTGATAAGCTCTCAGAAGTGCCACAAACTTATTTCTTGCTTACACATAAAATCACTCCAGAATAACACTGGGCACAGTTATACTGAAATGGGTGTTCTAGAATAGCTCTAACATGCCCCCATATAATTTTGTGCCCTTAGATGGTGGCAGCACACCCATAACCACAGGGTCAGATTTATGCTGAACATCTTCTCTTCATGATTCTGAATGAATGCTTGATGCTGAGAGCAGCTCAGGATTTAGCTTTGTATATGGCATTCAAAAATTGCACAATGAATGAGTTCATTTTACACTATGAAATGTCAAATAAACCTTCTTACCCACTGTGTCTTCTCTTTGATTCCCTCCATCATCCACTTTAAAGGGGAAAATGAAAAGGAGAGAGAACATTTGTTTGAATATTTGCTGCCCATGAACTACTTTGAATATTTGCTGCCCATGAACTACTCCTTTTTGAACTCTCATTCAGAAGAGCCCTCCAACAATGGCATATTTTTCCTTCTCTTAGTCTGATATTCTTTTTTTCCAGTTTCATTTTTTCCTAGTACTAACTTCTAGATTCTTATAGACACTAATATGGCTTTGTCTCAGCAAATGAGCAAGCACAACTTTAAAAAGCAATGAGGTGAATGCCAGACAAGGAGCCAGGCAAGGTTGCTCTGCGCAGCCACGCTGAAATAGGACTACCAACTCAGATGAAGGTATTAAACAAGCTTCCTCTGCGCAGGACCTGCCCTATTACCTCTACCAAAACCACCCTGCCTTTAGCAAAACAGATTACTTGCTCACTATTTGCTACCTACCAGTGAAGCTGTGTCTGCTAGTTAATTTTCCCAAATTATATGCAAAATCACATATGACTATATGACACTCTACAGTAAATGCTGTCTTACCTACACTACATGAAAGTCACAGTTGTGTCATGTTTGCAGATGTCCCGACAGAGCTAGAGTCAAAGCAACAGTAACACCAGCCAACACAAAAGAGCCCGCAGAGAAAAAGAAGAAAATGCCAACAGAAACAATCTTTCCTATAGTATTTCCATTTTGGTTACAAAATGGCACTCACATACTTCCCTGCAGTTCGCAGGACATTCCCTCATCTCCCGGAGGTTTTTTTCCTCCGCGCTCTATAGCATACTTAAAGACACGCCTCTTCATTTCAAAGCTAGTGCCTGAAATAACAGGGTGGGGATTTTTCTTTTTTTTTTTTTTTCTTTTGTTTTATATAAAGCGCAACTTTTGCTGAAGCAAGCCATGACCACTCTCAGTGCAGGCTTCTGAACCTCTATTTTGGCCTATATTTCCTCAATATGATACTTCTGAGCTAACTGCTGGTTAGTCTGTGTCTTAAACGAGTAGATCAGCTTGCTTTCTGCAGGTTCGCTGTCCATTTTCAGTTTTCCCCCAGTATCTTCTGTGACATTAACTTCTGTATTGTTTGCTTCTAACACATTTTTCTGCTTCCACATGGACTGCTTCTCACCTAGGATGCCAAATTCATTGTCATACACAGTTAGCTGTGGTCTGCAAGTCTCCCCAGTGTTTTACTGTCTGTCAGATGACAAGAGTGCTTGTGTTCATTTTTCCAATAAGATACAGAATAACTTCATATTTGACATTCCTAACATCCAAATTATGATTATTTTTGGGATAGAAATACATTTCCACAGCTGATTGCAGTCATTATGACATGGAATCACAAAAATGCCTTTGAGCAAGGTATTTATGAGCATAAACCACAAATATTTACCTGGAAGGCTGGTCTGCTTACAGCAGTGCTGTCGGTCAGCTTCTGATAGCACATCTCTTACCCTTCTCCACATTTTGACAAGATTTTTCTCTCTGGAGATGTCCAAATGGGTTAGACATAAGTCTCCAAAGAAAGCACATGGCAGGCATTACTTCTTCTTCAGTGGCTTCTCAAGAAACTATTGCCATAAAGCTACAAGAGTCCAGAAGATTTTTATAATCTTAACTCATAATATCCATCTTTTAATTTGAAACAGTTAAGAAACCAGACTGATCCCATGGACTTACTTTGCACATCAGGGTCTTGCACACCTCTCTCCCTCAGTTTCCTTGCCTGTAAGCTCTTCAATTTATATGTTACACACATACACACTCAAAGCCATCTTTAAATGTCCATAATGCTGATACTCAGAAAGGCTGGCTTTGTTTATTCTTACACTATAAAAACCAAAAAAGTAATTAGAACAGGCAGTAAATTCAAAGCTTCTTTACAGAAAAATAGTTATCAAACCTAGATGGAAATAGTGAAAACCAGTTCACTATAAGCAGATGCAACCTTTTCTGAGAAGTCTATGTATCATCAAAACACTTCTGTAACACTGAAAATCCCAAGAACCTATATCCTGGAACACGCTTTTTGAAATATATTTTTAAAAGCATTGTCCCAGAAACGTATTCTATGAAGTCGAGTGAAAGTCCATGTACCTTGCTTATTTGCTCCATTAGTAAGTGATAACAGAATCTGATATTACCACCCATCTTCCTTGACTGACATAATATGAGTCAAACTTAAAAAAAGTAATAACAATTTTCCAAATACCAGTAAGAAATGGGGGACATTTACTTACTGGGGGACCAGTAAGAGGGGACAGAACAGAAGTAAAAAATATGTGAGATGCATTGCAGTAGCATGGGAAAAGGTCAAGTGCTACCTATTAGATGTACTTTATGGACAAAATATTTCAAATTGATTAGTTGCCTGCAATAATAGTTACATTAAATCTGAATTTACAAAACTATCAGCCTTCTCATTTTGTCTGCTGTCTCTGAGCTGATTTTATCCTTTCTTTTCATCAAGAATGTTATTTTTCCTAGGACATAGAAAACTTTTACTGCAGATTAAAAACAACAATGACAAAGAAAAACTGAAGACAACACTAGATTATTCAAGAAAAAATTAAGACACTTGGGCTGATCTTATTAGATAAATATTAATTTGGCCTTTTCAAAACTTCTACAGTATTCAGAAAGTTCTGTGAAAATCATCCTACTTGGGTAGACAGGTGAGAAATGAGAAATGAATGAGAAATGCAGAAGGTAAATCTGAGCAAAAGTTAGACTCAATTAAGCGAGCATTTCACTTTCATTTAAAGGATTTTAAAATGAGTTTTATATAAAGTCATTTATGCAATTTCAAATGCTTCTCTATCACCTCTTCTTAACTGGCATAATTAAAATCATCAAACAGAGGCACAGAAATATTAGAAATACATGCTTTTAAAGTAACAGCCAGGTAAACAGTAGGCTTTTGTATGAGACAAACTATGGCAAACTGCCAAGTAAATACTTGAGTGATTTAAGGACAGGTAAAAGAAAAGACAGCACAGGGAAATTAAACACTCTGAAATAAAAAGATTTTTTTCACTATTTTTGTTTTATAGCTTATTACTATTTCACTGTAGGATATTTTGTAATAAATGCTTAAAGACATTTAGCACAAGTTGGTCATTTTAATTGTATTAGAAAAGCTCAAGAAAAATATTGCTGGGACCTTATAAACACATACAATTTATTTGCTGCATGCAACACAATAGAGTAGCCAAAAAATTGCAAGAAGAAGATGGTAGGAGGGAAAGCTTGTAATCTATCATGCTGAAACAGTCCATATTCCCAAAACACGCAGAATTCTCAGAGTATATAACAACTGAATCACAACAGGGTCTTAAACCAGTACGAGATCCCTCTCGTTCAAGAAAAAAAATCCTTTCAGATATCTCAAAGTAATATCATAATGTCACAACAGCTAATTTTATATGTGCTTATGTGTATACTGCCAAAAATCTAATTTCTGCTAAAGAGAAAAAAAATAAAAAGGCCTAGTATTGCTATTATTTCTTCAGTTTGTTACAAAAAGTGGTAAAAGGTTAGCAACCTAAATTTTGACACAGCAAGAATAGGTCATTTTTTCCAATATCAAACTTAGGCTGACATAGTGAGGTAATGTGATATGCTCTCCCCCTCCCAAGATCCTCTTTCTGCTTTACAATAAGTGCTATTTCCTAGAGTCAGTAAGTTAGGAAATATCACAGAAGATGAAACTCCATGCAACAATTATTTAGCAAGAGGCTCTGTACGTCATCTGCTCATAAGAAGATCCACTTTACAGTTTATGAAATTCTTGGTTAAAATATAAAGGCATCACTTAAAAATGGCTTTTATTCAAAAAACAAACAAACGAACAAAAAACCCCAGAGTTGAGAGCTAAACATTACAGTTCCTAGAGCAAAGTTAGTCTATCAAGCCTGTAAACTGGTAAACAAAAACTAAGGTTTGTCCTTCAGAAAAAAAGTGTACTGACAAAGATATCAACCTCATTCCAGTTTGACATCCCAGCTTTATTTTCAGTTTGTTGATGTTCAGTAAAGTTGACCCACCCTGACCAATGGAAATGCATTCTAGAGGGGTGAAGTTTCTGACAGATTTTATCCCCTCCTCCAGCACCCTGCCATTTTAAGTGGAAAAGACTAACCAGTATGGAAAAACACAGATTCACAAAGTTTTGCTAAGAAAAGCAATCTGTTCATTTTTCTTTTCTTCTGTGGTTAACAGGCACAAAATTCAAAATCACATGAGTTCAAGATAAGACCAGCCTGCCCTCCACTGTCTCTGACCCAGAAAATCCTTCATGCTATTCCTTGCCTTGAAACCTTCTTTTCTTCAGGTTACCAGAAGCCTGCCTGAAAAAATACCTTCCAATGTCTAAACTTGCTCACTACTGTTCACAGATAGCTCATCTTCTTAAATCATCAACATTTAAGGTCAGACTTACACTTCCTGGAAAAAATCTTTTGCATGCTATTACAATATTCAGACAGTGAGAGTGCCAAATATGAGTCCTGAGGAAACCAAACTCCAATCAAACCTTTGACTTTAAGGCGCTTGGGGTGAGGCAGGGTCTTCAGTCTTTATTCCCTTTTCTTTGTGTGAGAAACACAAGCAGGGTAAGAAAAGAGAAGTTCCAAAATAAGGTGGGAAGAGCTTTTCTCTGCTGTTTCCACAGTGGCCTCTGCTCTGCTCCAAGGGGTAACAGGAAGTAGAAAAAGTGGTTTTGAGAAAGTATGACATATGTCCTAGCTCAATGGTGAAAAGTTGAGAAGCTGAAAATGCACATATTATTTGCACAACCATCCAACCATGTGAATTCTCTGAAGATCATGCATCTTTACCCATTTATCTACTCTAAAGAGTTTTATGCTTTCCTTCACATTCAACTTAATTAAGAAAAAAATATAGTTTGCTTTGCATGATCTACAACAGTTATATTATGTAAAAACAGTCATAAATCACATATACCAATCCTCAAAACCTCTTAAAATCATTTATTGATCAAGCAAAACCAGAAAATAATAACCAATTGTCCTGTCAAATTGATTATTGTAAATTCAAGCAAATACCCACTTAAAATATGGCTGGTACTACTTTTTATGTTGCGTTTATCAGTACTTCATGTATTGGAAGGAAGTTTTGTTTAGCTGTAACATTAGATATATTTAATGTCTTTACCGTCAATTATGCCATGAAAGATCAGCAGCAATGTTTTCAAGACTGTCAGATTAGGACTATTAGGCCCCCAAATGCTGTAACTGAAGTTGATATTACTGAAAAACAGCAAAAACGCCTGACTGCTGCTTTCCACTTTTGCCTCAGCTTAGCCTGCAATGTAATGCTGCTCTCAGCTTTCCAAGCCAGTTTCACTTTCTGGTTCCTGTATGATAATTACCAAGGCTCAGCAATAGGGCAGAGCTGCAAATTCATAACTGGGGCCTGAATATAACCACCTTTTCTGGCTAAGTGAAATCCAAGACACATCGGTGAAGCAACACTTTCACCCATGTTGTCTCTGGCAGATCTCCTTAAAGATGGACTTTCTGAAGATCTTTCTGCATTTTGATGTCCCTGAAGTTAAGAAATATTCTGGAAGCTGAAAACAGAGGTGTTAATATGCAAACCCACACTCTCCAACTTCAGTTTAACATATTAACACCTTTTATCTCAGTGCATGCCTTCTTACCTTTGGGTTGTAATTCTTACCTTTGATTTGTAAACACTAGTCCTTTGGGGACAATCTAATTAGTATCTCTGATTTCACTGTGTACATCAGAGGTACTAAGCTCCTTGTCACCAGTCTGGCTTTGTATTTGAAGTGCCACAGGAACCAGCACTTTCTTACTCAAAGTAGAAAAGCATACTGACAGATAAATACTACACAAATTCTCATCTAAAGACTACTTTGAAGATTCAGTGAAACTTTTTCAGTCCGTTGCCTGAGGTCCTTCTAAAATTGATAAGCTGGCTTCTTAGCTCTTGTCATGATACTTTAGATGATGCAAAGTTTGCACTTAATTAAAGCATACATGACAGTGACTTCCAGGTCCTTGCAGGACCAATGAACCCTACTCCAGGGCAGTGGAAAGGTTACCAGAAGTGTCCAGAAATTTGAAGTTCTGTCCAGTCCAAGTACTGAGAGAACATCTCTCACTTCACCTGGGCCTCAGCTACGTTTTCAGCTTGTTGATGGCTTCCTGTTGACAAGATAGGACTTGAACATGTTGTACAGAACAAAATTAGCCCTCCCTAAGACCACTTTTTAGAAGGGCATTCAATGGGATGCATGTTATGTCTCAGTGTGCTTTGGCTTGTAGTTTAACCACATATTTCAATTTACTTATTGTAGACACAGTTGCTAGTATCTCTTCCTTCCCTTACCAGCTAAAGAGGAGTGAGGTTGGGTTTTCTTTGTTTAGAAAGCCATAGCTGTTTATGGCCCTTTCTACAGCATTCTTTGCAACAATTAGAACATTTTAATCTTTGGAAGACATTGTATTACTAGCTCAGAGATCTATGCTGTCCTTCACCTAAACTGCGGACAAGCACTGACAGCGTCTTTCTTTTTTCACCGGATGTCACTTAACCATACTACTGTTCAGCGAAATGCACGCTTTGATTAATCCAGCTCAATACAGCACATGTCTTCTGGAAGAACAATGCAAATGTGTGTGGGAAGGAAGTGGGAGGAGAAGAGCAGAGGAGAAAAGTAGATCATGAAGTAAGAATTGCTGATGACTCAGAGCACTGTGGATGAAAGCAAGATGCTGGTAATAATCTCAGCAGAGAAAGCATGAATGCTGGTACAATGTGCTTTATATCCAACTCCATCTAGGTGCCAGGTTGCACTTGGCTCTATAGGCATACAGGAAATCCCAAGGAGTATTTCAAAGGGACAATGATACACAGGATCCTCAGTGTGCATATAGGAACATGTACATGAGTATGCACACGTCTGAATTTGCAAAATACTTATCATTTTTAGATGCAAAGTGTATCAGGCTAAGAGGATATTTTACATGTTCTGCATTTGTGTAACATGGAGTAAGTTTCATGTTCTATGTTACATAAAAAACCTTTGATCATATACTACTTTTAAGATACTTAACATACTACCCAACTTAGCCAGGTTAATGTTCACATTTGCTGCTAAAATTAATGTTGATAGCATTTAAAGGGTCATTTCTTGGAAGGTTTAAGCTCTAAGAACCAGAGAAAATTCGTATCTGGCAAAAGACCTGGTAACTCAGATTTATAGCTTGACCATGAATTACGGGAAAATATTTTATAATATTCCAGATCTATGATTCTCCTTCCTAGAGACCCTGGCCGTAAAAATGTGGCTGGACTTCAAGAAGCAAGTGCACTTCTGGTTTTCTTAACAGCAAGATGGTGTCCTTGAACTGTACGAATCTTGTGACAATTCAACATAAGCCAGAGAAGCTTTCAAGTAATCTAAGTTCTCCATTAATTGTCTTTATAGCTAAAGGCTTTAAATGTGTGATATGTATTTCCTTAAATCCACAAGTGCAGAGAGACTGTGCAAAAAGCTTTTGTTAAAACACTTTCTTTATATAATATTTTTTTCTCCATATCCAAGCTTTAAAGGTAGATTTTCTCTTTCCAGATTTGTAGCCTACAAAACCTTTGCACTACAGCATATCAGAATTTTCAAAATTATATCAAACAAAACAGCCATACTTAGCTACAGAAAGAAATTCAGATGTAACTGCTTCAAAACCTTATGGCCTCACTCCTGCCTAATGTGTAAAACAGACTGTTTGTCCTGTGATCAATAAAATTTGCTAGACTAGAATTTCACTATAGAAAACTCACATACAACTGTTATTCACTTGACAGCTTAAACTGATAATGACAGATATGCTTATAATTATTTGTTTTATTTAGGAGTCAAGACAAAACCCTTCCTATATGTTGTTGCATTGTTTTCTGTTACAGAGTTTTGCACCTCTCATTTATCTTATTTATAAAAGCATAGTGAATTGGAGCACATGATGAAGTAGAAAAGAAAAAAAAGCTAAAAGGAGATGTTATCGCTGTCTTCAACTACCTGGTTTGTGATTATAGAGAAGATTGTGTCAAGTGCTTCTCAGAAGTGCGAAATGAAACGGTGAGGAACAACAGGCACCAATCACATCAAGCAAAAATATGACTCTGCATTAAGAGCCAAATTTCACAAGCTCAGTCATCCAATAGCTGCCCAAAGTAGCCATGGAGCAACCATCCTCAGAGTCAAAACTCAATTAGAAAGGGGTGTAAGCAACGGTGAAGTAAGGCCTGCTCTAATCAAAGGATAGAGGCAAATGATGTCCTGAGGGCTTTGCTAGCCTGGGTTATTTTGTAACACCATTGCATAAATATGAACCAGAGGAGTTTCACCAAGTGCTTGCGGAAGGTATGGAAAGTTGCTTTCTGAATCTGGGTATTTTTTGTAGGATTGGGGTTTTTTTTTTTGTTTTCAACAGCTGCAAAAATTGGAAGTTTACTTACAGTTACTTTCCCTTTTTTTAGTTTCCAGGAGTAACTATAAAAATCTTAGAATTTGTTTTATTTTTTTCTTCAAAGGGTTCCTAGAAATAGATTTCAAATTATCAGAGGTTCCTTTTTTTATTTAGGGCCAGTGAGTGACCACAAGAAACAGGCATTGAGGCATTAAATGTATTTGCTTGAAATACCTGATATTGAAATTCAAACAGCTCTTCAAGCGGAATTTCTAACAAGAAGGATTTGTGACAGAGAGTCTACAAGATTTGCTTTCAAGAAAAAAAATGTGTGTTTAAGAGACCCATGAACCTTCAAAAGGTCCCACCTCACAGCTATAGGGGATTTTCAGAAGTTAATGTATTTACATAAACTGGAAAGACTTGCAACCTGTACAAGGCAATTACTGGAAACAATGATGCAGTATTGAACAGAATGGTCCTGATTTTCCTTGTTGTTTTTTTGTTTGGTTTTTTTTTAAAGAAATCCATTATTTCTTTCATCTACACTAAAACTATAGGCCAAATCCTCTAGTCCTTACTACAAAAAAGTCATTTTACAGACCTCCCGCTGGTCTTCTGTACGAAGAAAATGAGTACTCCAATGAGGTGAAGGGCAGAAAGAAAAGGAGCTTGAAAATACAGTCCATATGGAAAGAAAAACTACATTTAAAATGCACCCAATAAACCCTAGAGATGTATTAGCATGAAATTGAGCACCTTTTAATGACACTTATATAACTATTTGTACGTGTCTATACAGACACACACACATGTATACACACACTTCATTCCACAAATAGCAATCCAGATTAAAAAGCCTACCTCTTGTTATTTTTACTCAGAACCCACTGAAACCTACATACTCTTTTGTATCAGTGAGATAGTTAGTGCTTTATAGTCTCTTATTGCAGCATGTTTCAAATCAACTTTGTGAACATACTAAAGCTGTATTTCAGAAAGAGAACGGCAGAAAAGATAAAAGATACAGATAAGCAGTATCATGGCATTTCTTTTTAGTTTTTCTTTTAAAAAAACCTTTCCCTCCCCTTCTGGTTTATGTATAAATACTTCTGCTTTCTGCCTCCCACCTTTGCGTTTTCTCCTGATCTCTGGAATTGGCCCCAAGATGCTTCAGAAACAGAGGGGGACACTTTAAAATTATTTTTGCAGCGCAGAGTAGGACTGATAAAGCTTTTCATCAACATGTGTGGGCACATGCACACGTGAGCACATGCACACATGAGCACATGTACACACCAATCACTTCACATTCACAGAGGATTCTTCCCTGATTTGTGTCATGGTTTAAGCCCAGCCAACAACTAAATACTTTGCAGCAGCTCATTCACTCCCCTCTACTTTCCCTCACAGTGGGGTGGGGAGGAGAATCAAAAAGAAAAGGTGAAACCAGTGGGTTGAGATAAGAACAGAATGAATTAGACTAGCTGAATGCTTCATGCTGTTTAAAATCATGTTGTATATATCAAGAGCAAAAATATAATAATCCATTTTTTCTATACATCATGCGCAGCATTCAAATGCTAGGAAAAAAAAATCAAGATTCTGTAGTTGCAAATATCCACATAGCTGACTAAGAAGATTACAGTAAGTATCGTCTAATTATTCTCTGTGTAATTAACAAGTTAGCTCTGAAATGCTAGGACTCTGAAGTGACATTAGTTCTTGTAGACATTTGCATGGTGAATTCTAAGGATGTTTATGAATCAGTAACCACCTTTCTTTTAATATCTAGAGTTTACAGATTTACATACAAAGCTATAACTGAAAGCAGTTGGCAGAATTTTGCATGAAGTTCATTTGGGGCACATTAAGTGTATTTTTTCTGAAAAGCCAGACCTCCATAATTAATGCAATGTTTTTTTTTTCTTCATTAAACTTCACTTTGTTATTTTGATTTTTTGACAGATAAATATAGATATTTCCTGCCTCTTTAATATGGCATTTCAGAGATAAAAATATTTCCAGCATTTTTTGTTTCCAAAAATAGAAGTATACACTTCCAATACCATTATTTTACCAATAGTAATACCATGGATGATAATATAAAGAGAGCAGAGGAACTTCAAACTATGCAGTGTGGAGAGAGGGCTTTCCAAACTAATCTCTTAATTCTGGCATATGACTTAACATAACAGTCCCATACAAATTGTAGGGAGAGAGAGAAAGATGGGTAATGATCTTTAAAGTCAATACAAATCACTGATAGAGACCAAGGCACACTTCATACCAAAACTGTTAGAAATTTTTTCCATTTTTATCACATTTCACTAGAAAACAAGACTAAAACCCAGCGAATAAAATACAAACAAGACCACTACTTCTGGAATGAACAGTCTATGAAGAAGAACTCTTTTACATTATGATTTCAGAAGAGAAGCAAAGGTTTTCATTGCCTTTTTTCCCCCCTGTCATTCCATCCTCACAGGAATCTGAAACATTTCTGCTTTGAAACACACTTTAATATGAGGGTTTCCTCCAAATGTAGAACCTACTGCCACACACCTTATACTAGAATTCTGAGCATTAAGAGTCTGTGCAGCCGCTGGAGTAAATGCAATGAAATCTTCCCACCATTCCTTTGCTCCACTCTAAGGTTTCTATACAGAGACTGTGATTTAGTAACATTACTGAAAACCATAGGCCTGAACACATTTAACTGAGGTTTTGGTGATTCCACAGGAAGAAATACAGCCTCTCAGGCCTTTCCATTTGCCCATGTGAATATGAATACTAGCTCTAGGAAGCATTTACAGGCTAGATGCATGCAGCAGTTTTCCTGCTTTATGTCCCTAGAAAAAATGCTAGAAATGAAACTTCACTCATTAAAGTAACATGGGCACACTGCTTGTTACCCACTTCTGCTTACAGCTGTTAGACAACTTGAAAGGCATCATGCAGTACAGGAAAAGACCAGTACAAGATACAGGTCATACCTGTATCTCAAGACCAGGACACAGACAGGCTGCCAATGGACTGTGTGGTAGAGGTTCTGCCATGCCATATCACCCATAATTTTGCCACTGGAGACTGAGGACACCTCTTTGCCACACACTACTAATCTGCTCCTTCTGACCACAAGCAAATTGTTGATAAACAAGGGACTAAAGCATCTTCCTGCTCAAATGCTGCTAGAATTCAGTATGCTCATATCATGTTCTACTGAGGGGTTCCCCTTGCAAAATTATTTTTCAGGTTAGGTCTCCAAAATAAACACAGATTCTTTGACAAGGGAGAGTGTTAAGATGTGATTAAGATTTGTGAGCCCAATAACAGCACTACATACATCTAGCCACAGGCATAAGCATAATTTCACACAAACCTTTGGCTTTTTGGTAACAAGCCTATCAGATATTGTCTGGGGAGGGTGAAGGTTCCCATAAGCAAGACAACCCTTTGTATTTTTAATCTTCAAACTTCAAAACAGCAAAAATTTGTATAAAGGAAGTCAACGTTACTGTAAAGTGTCAGTTCTTTTACTGCCAGCTCCCTTCCCACCCTTTAATTCACATACCTATTGACACAACTATCTACACTGTAGAGTCTTGTTATTTCTTCAGTATCTTCATGGCTTGTAATAACAAGTGTTTCACATACTGCAGCACTGCAAAAACAGAAACATGAGAGGGTCAGAAGAAAACACTGGTATCAAAGATAAAGGAGATGATTCATACTGGGAAATTGCAGGGAAATTATAGTGCTCTAACTGTAATTCTTCAAAATAGTCCCCAGCATAATAAAATATATTCCTGTTTTTTCCTGGAGTATACAGGATATAGCATGCACATTATGAAAAATATATCAACCTGTTGCTATCAGAGTCAGTTTGCACAACATGCAAAAAGCTTGATGCTGTAACACAACACAGTTATTTGATACAGACAGGTGAGCACTTCCCATCACACCTCACTTAAGCTCACAGTTAGGAAGCCTTGTCTTTTCATCACCATTTCTATCCCTCTCCTTCCCAGGTGGGATTGATAAAGACACAGCTGCAGGAGTGAGTGAATAGGCTGGCAGCGCTATGCATGCAGAAGCCTGTCTGAAAGCCATACTGAACACGAGGCTCTGGACAGCCAGCACTGAAGGAGCTGCTGGGATCAACAAAACACAGGCACTGCTCTCCGTACTATCACAGGTTATTTTATAAAGCCAATGTAATTTCTGTTCTGAAGGCAAGGAGGAGACAAGTGGTCAGAAAGAGGTAGAAAAAGAATTTCAGAGATTGTCAGTACTTTGGCAAAAGGAGCTCACCCCTACCTAGAAAAGGGAGAGAAGTGAAATGAACAGCTGAACTGCTGCAATATTCTGAATTCTAGGACACGTATCTACAATCACCTCTGCTATTAAGAGGACGATCTCAGGTGGTTTGGAAGGAAAAGATTCAGTAGGGCACACTGACAGAATAAAAGCTATTACCTGCTAGGCCTTTACTAAAGAATTTCAATGGATTTAATTTAATTTCAAGAGGGTTTTGGGAGCTAATATTGTGTAGCCTTTTATCAAGGGTTACCTTACCATAAGCATGAGGCTCCTTTTTTTAATGCATCCTCTGAGGTTTTTCAAAGAAATGGGTTTTTTTTCCTTTTGAGAGGCTTCTATTATAGCCTGTGCCATGCTCTGCAAGAGAAGGTTTAATCCATGCTGCTTCTGCTGTTACCCATAGTGTCAAAAAAAAAGAGCAATGCAAATATTCACAATATCCTCAGACAGAAATACAGAGACACTTTGATGCTTTCAGCATAGTCTAATTCCATTTATTTCTTTAGGAAAAGAAATCTTTCCAGGTATTTATTTCAAAGATAAATTGGGCAGCTGCTCAGAATAACCAAATTGATAATAATTTGTCTATATTGTCATTTCCAGCAGCTTCTGCCTGACCAAGAGTTTCCTAGAGAAAACTTTTCATATTAACAATAACTGCATGTTAATGAAGATCCATTTTCTATTAAAAATAAAGATATGTAAAAAAAAAGTCACTTTCCTTGCTCCTGTGATGTCTTCAGAACAGCACAGATGCGTAGTCAGAAATTCCCCTTTGAAATGCTGCATGAAACCAAAAATCCCATGGCTCTCCACAGCGCCAGAAAATAGCTCCTGTGGGTAGACAAGGAACTTCCAAAATGTTCCTGCTGTACAATACTTAGTTCCTCTTTGCTCTTTGCATCTCCCAGACAAAGTTTCACCCCTAAAACTTCTGTCCAATAATCACAGAAACACAGACCCAACGTCTCCACACAGCAGCTGAGGGAGACATGGAGGAGCTGGGCCCTGCTCCGAGATCCACCATTAAAAGCACAGTTCCTATCAGAAATGCACCTTTTCTGTCTTCTACACTTCCAGGACAATGCCACATGTCATTTTTGACCTATAGTTGATCACCACTGCTGTTGTTTTCCATCCCACACTAAGGACAATCTCAAAAAACACTGAGCCAAAAGCAAGGTTTAGTCTCACCTTTCCTCTGGGAAGGCACTATAAAGGTCCCCATTTCTCTGCATCTGGCTCCCACTGGCTTTGTCTTCCCATTCCCAATCCCCTTACCTCAAACCAGGCTCATAACCTCACATCTACCTCCCTCACCTCAAATCTTCCTCCCCATCGGTTGATGACTAGCAGGCAGCCAAGCAACAGGCACAAGTAATACAAGGAGAAGGGCTTTACTAGTGATGGCTTCCTTCCATGTACAAGGCCACCCATGCACAGTGCTGCTTTCCTGTGTGCATTAACTAGCTCTAACTCTCTGATTGTGGTCCCCATGTTTTTCTTCATAGTTCTGCCATAATCTTTGCATTTTAAGGACTACTGAATGCATAAAGTAAGGCTTTAAAAAATTATAGTACTGGATTAGGATCACCAGTTGATGACACCTCATGCCACTGCCCAAAATATTCACCAGCACTGGCTTACAGAAGATAATCTGAGGCAATTTTTGCAGAGGCTGTCCTCAAAATATAAGAAAAACCTATCAGGAAGGCCTTAGGTACATCCCCTTGCTGGATAAAAGAGCAATATTCCTCATGGTAGAATGTGAAGCATGCTGCATGCAGACGTGCTGGTGTTTTTTCATGCTCTGCATGCAGCAACATAAATCACCCAGCTTTTAAAGAAGCCTGACACTGGAAGTCAGGACACATTTAATGTGCAATAACTGTGCTTAGTTTAGCCAAGATCTAAAATTACTTGCAAATGAAGTCTTTGACAGAAAAGCAAAACTAATGGTGAACTTCAACCCTTTTTCCAAGCCCATAAAAGGGACAAATGTTTTCCATAAAACACAGAGATCCTGATCAGCAGAATTACTTTTTGCAAAGCAAAAGTCAAACCCCTATGAGTTACTGACAGACTTGCTTAAAAAAAGTGTGTTTACTGCATGAGGGCTTGACAAGTCTTTTCCCCTTGAAGATGAGGAACTGCCTGACATGCAAGACTTGCCTCTCACAGCCACATGAGGAGCGAGAGAAACAGAAATACTGGAGACATGATGTAAGATGGTGAATAGGCTAAAATTAGTTAATGTTCCAATTCTTTTTATGAAGGGAGGTTCTTTTTTTTTTAATCTATAACTAAACCAAAAACCCTAGAAGGCATTGGAAAGTGAAGAAATAGAGATTTGAAATCTCAGTGCATAAACTCCTGCTTGCTTACGTACACATGCAATAGCACAAGTACATATACACATTTCTTGTTTTAGGAGCACTAATTCAAAAGAGGCCTTATAAAACAAGGAGAAAAACACCCCCTTCACCTTCATAATTCTATCAGGAATAATGTCAGGAAATCTTGAAGGGACTAACTCAACTAAGGCAATGCCTACTCTGGTCTTAAAGACAGTCAGTATTTGTATTTTTTTCCACTCTAGGTTTGTGCCTTAGCTTTCTAAATACTCACTTGCTTTATGAAAAATGAAAGAAAAAAAAAGACCCACAAAGAACAAAACAACCCACAACCAACTTCCTTTCTTCCTATTGTAGTACTAATATTTTCAGTAGAAAAAAAAAAGGAAATTCTTATTCCTTTTATTCTTTTCCAGTTGCTCAGAGCTGGAAGGAAATACAATGAAATGGCTGAGCAGAAAATTAAGATTTTATCAAAGGTCAGCAAATTGTTTAAATGACCTTGAGCTATATACAAAGCAGCAGCATGTAATTACAGTACAGGTTTAGCTCCTCCAGGCTGTGAAGTTGACCTGTTCTTTGTTCATCTCAATAAATCTGAGACAGCACAGCACTGAAGTTTTCTGATACACTACACTTGGTTTTCTTCAAGCAAATGTGGAGCTGCCACATGGATGTGGGTCGTCATTAGCCTACATAGTTCTAAATACACTTACATGATTCCCCACTTCCCTTCCCCGCCTGCACACGTACACTCGTGAGCCTGCAGAAGTCTTTTGCAGAAGGCAGCAATATCAGAAAATCTTCAAGAGGATGTAATACGGGAAGAGGCATGCTCTTTGCACAGAACGGTGGGAAAGAAGACAGCAAATTGCTGCACTAGCAAAAGAGAAAAAAAAAAAAAAGATAAAGAAAAAGAGGAAATACTGGTTTAAATTAAATAATATTGCACGCTGGGTCTGGCTGGGATGGAGTTCATTGCTTCATCACAGCCCGTACGTTGTGGGCTTGTCACTATGACTGTGTTGATAACACACCAATGTTTTAGGTGCTGCTGAACAGTAGCTTGCAGGGTGTCAATGCTTTCTCTGTTCCTCACTCTCCCTCTCAGGAAGCAGGCTGAGGTGGGCAAGAGGCTGGAAGAGGGGACAGCCAGGACAGCAACCTAGGGATACTACAGGACAGTTGACCAAAGGGATACTGCATGCCACATAATGCCAGGCTCAGCAATGAAACTGGGATTTGGTCTTTCCATAGTAGCCACTATTTGGAGGCTGACTGTGCGTTGCTGTGCACGTGGGAGGCGATGTGTGGCTGCCTTTGCATCACTTCACACACACCCTCACCTCTTCCCCTCATTTTTTATATTGGTTTTATCTTGCCCCACAGGTTTTCTCACTTTTGTTCTTTTGATTCTCTACCCCATGCCACTGGGGCAGTGAGTGAAAAACATGCTGGGTAGGATGAACACACCAAACACTGAGAACAGGCAATAATCACAAGTATAATGCTGGTCAAGTTATAAATTAATGTGAAAGTTTCAAAGACTACAGCTTTTCCCACACACTTTTTCTTATTATTAACATTACCTGAACTATCACATAGGTAGTGAGGAAAAAAAGTACACATGGATACATATTTTTGCCTTAATTTTCCTCCTGGGAGTTGAAGAGATTTTTAGAAAAAAATAATTAAACACACAGCTCATACTTGCTTTCTCTGAATGCTAACCCAAACACAGTTGAAAACATAATGAGTCATACCTAGGCACAGGCCCAATTCAGGGAAAAATATGAGTTGCTTTATAGGTAAGTGGTGCAGGTGCGCAGTAGCCAGGGTGTGGGCTCCTCTTGCCATTGGAGACCGAGACACTGAGCAGCCACGGAGGGAACAAGTGCCTCCTGTGGGAGGGATGGGAATGGGGATGTGGTCGTCACTGCATTACGGGACAGCAGCCCCTGCCCGCTGCAACTGCCCCCCCTCCCACTGCCCCAGAACCCTCGGTGCCCTGATTTCTCTGTTCTACCCACTTGTGGAGCCAAGCCGAGCAGTGCCAAGCCGAGCTGTGCCTAGCCGAGCCGAGCAGTGCCGTAAAAATTCTGTCCCTGCCCATGGCAGGGGGGTTGGAACTGGACGAACTTAAGGTCCTTTCCAACCCTAACTATTCTATGATTCTATTCTATGATTCTATTCTAAGCATTCAATATAGGGTATGCAGACTGCTAAGCCTGCTGAAGCTGAGGCTGTGTAGACAGACTTGGCCAGCAGTCAATAAGCTCAGCCAAACAGTATGGCAGCAACCCACCCCTGGCAATATTTTAATGTTTATTTATCTTTACTTACCTGTTTTCTCCCATATTTTTAAGGCCTCTGGGTGAAATTGAGGCTGCTGGGGTGAAGTGCGCCAACGTCAACAGGGTGAGAATGTCACTGTCAGAAAATGCTATAGTGAGAATGCCAGCTTGCAGACATAATTACAACTTCAGTACAAAGTTTGTCACTATTTTTCTTTTGATATAAGCATAGTTGTTGAATTCAAAGGAAAAAGACCATGCCTTTGGGAAACGTGTGATGGTTTTTACTGCATACATTTTAATTTATGCACAAAGGCCTTTTCACATTAACCCTAACAGAAGCCCACTTCTCTTTCTCAACGTGATAGATCTGACTCCATTTGAAGGCGCTCCATTTTCATAATAAAAGCAATCCCCATCGTGATGTAGGAAGCTATGCAGGTGTGCACCCTGCTTTTCCTTACTTAGGGCTTTCTAGAGCAACAAAACAAAAGGCACACACTGACACACAAAAGCATCTGTGCCATCTGCCCTGCCTGACATGCTTCTGATTTTAAAGCTTCATCATTGAATCAGTGTTGCTGCTTTGAAGCTGTAGCCTGAACAAAGCATAGTACTTAGTAGTCATAGCAGCTCATTTGGAAAAAATATTTTTTATAATAAAAAAAGTGATTTAAGAAAAAAAATAAATATGTGTGCTTTGGGAAATATAGCCACAGAGACAATGTATGGGAGACCTTCAACTTAAAACACATTTCACCAGAAACTCTGCCTGCTGCCCTTCTACATATAGGGGAGCTGTGCACACTTAAACCACAATAAAAGATGCTACAGCACTGCCTTTACTGCTCAGTGGCAGGCAGGCTGAGAAGCCGTTATATTTATGCTAGGTAAGGCTCAATTTGAGTAACAGCAAGCAGATTCTTTGCCAAAAAATATCTGATTTACTTGGGGTGAACCTACCCACTGGCTCTGACCTACCCACTGCAGACAGAACACAGCAGCTGCACAGCCTCTGTTTAAACTAGAAATGCCTGATTTAGAATGGTTCTGATAGTTAAGCCGTAGATAAGCAGGAGGAGCTCAGCAAGCTCTCTCATCTCTTCTAAGACTTAATTTCCTTGCTTTACACACCTTTGCTTTGGGGGAGCTAGAATTCCAGAGTTGAGTCCATTTTTCTCTTTCTGTCATGGGGGATAACCAGAAAAGGCTCAGGAAATTCTGGGGACCAAGATAACTGCATGAAGTGCTAAGAAAAGAGAGGAGTCTTAAAAAAAACCCACACCAACCACAACACAACCACCAAATACAAAAACCCACCAAACTTCTTTCTCTCCGCCCTTTCTCCCTCCAGTAACATCTCTCCTCCCCCCAAGCACCAGTCACCACATCAGCTTCTCTTCTTTAATTAAACGAGTCTGGAGCTGACTTGGAAAGAACACCAGGGACTACAACACAGAGAAGTTTCTTATTAGCTTGTGTGATGAAGTAGGAGCCTGTTTGGTCAGTTGGTGGCTTAACCTACTTTATTTTAATGAATTATCCATGAAGTGGGATACACAGAGGTGCCATGTAAACGTAGTCTGAGATCATCACCATCATCATCAGACAAGCTCTGAAATTAGTTCTAAGGTGCAGTACTTTCTGTGGAGTCTAAAAAAACATATATAAGCACCAGTCAAAATAAACTACCATCCTGTCCCCTGCAGTGGCATACTAGTACCTGCTGATGTGGTGAGGAGTGCCAGAATGGCACCAGCATGCCACCACACTGTATCTGAACTAGCTACAAGGAAAGTAATAAACTGAGATTTTTTTTATTATTCAGAAAAAGCACTGAAATATGTGAACTGTGAAATCTGCAGTTCCACTGATCCGCTTAAGAAATAGATGATATTTTTAACAATGGAAGAGCTTTGTAATCGGTTCAAGGGTGGATTTTTTTCCTTAAAATTCATCATCCAAAACTATTTTCTGTGAAGTATTAAAATTAATAGATTGTAAATATCAAAATTCAGATCATTCCTGAGGCCCAAATAATATAACTACAGCACTGAGAACTGCTCTGAAAAAAATCAAAGGATCTGACCCCTGATGCTTTCAGCCAAGTCCAGAAACTCTGAAAACAGTTTAGTTTGTGTCCTGGGTTCAGAAGTTTTGCAACTTCTGGTAGCAGTGAGATTTGCTTGATGAGACCCTTTGCCTGGAATATATTTCTGATGTTTGAGACAAGCCTAACATTTCCACTTCCTATTTAAGTAACTACTTCTTTAAAGTTCTGAGCCCAAGTTTCCTACCCCCAGTAAACCAAATCTCTTGATCTTTCACTTTCGTTTTCCACTTCTGCTTTGCTTTGCTGGTCAGATCATTTGGAGTTCAGACCCAGTGGCATTACAGGCTTCCTAACCCTACATTTTGTGTTTCTACATTTTCTGTACAATCAATCATCACTTCCTCTTCTATGTCTGAATAAAATAAACTTCAAGGCTATGCATTAAAATCTTCTAAAAACAGTGCATGTTTGCTCTCTTGCAGCTGGAGCAGACCTCAGATTTCAGCGCTGGAGATGAGAAGGCTTCTCATACAGTTTCTGGATGAGCAAATAAACTCAGTGTTTCATATGCTGAAAGAAATCAGCATTTTCCCAAGTGGAAGCCTGGGTGGAATTTGACTCCATGATGTCACAAATCAGAAAACAAAACAACTTCCTTTTCAAAGTCTCAGTGCTACTGTCATTCCAAGCACAGCTGAAGACAGTAGTAGGGAAAGAGGCTTCTTCTTCCATTTGCCCTCAAGCCTGCAGCTGTTTGTGATGGGCAGGGAGGGCGGAGAGAGGGAAGAACCTTCTTAACAACAGTACCCATTTCCTCATAAGGACTAGGTAACAGCCTTGCAGCCAGCAAGCACAGCTGCTCTAGAAGCCCTGAAAAAGAAAGGGATCTACAGCAAGGGTCATTAGCAGGGAGCACCAAATAATTTTTATATATACATATATATGTATTTTATAATCTGTATGCATAAATCATATCTATATGCATATATGTAGAAATATATATCCATATATATAATTGCAGTCAGGAAAACAACAATAACAAAAAGCAAACAGAAAACCACCACATTTGCAGCAGAAGGTGATCGCTGGTCCTGACACAGCTGCACCAGAAACACTTGTAATAAATATGCTTTACTCATTCTATGAAGTATTAAAACAAAAACCTATTTAATTATGCATCTTGACATGTCCCCCTCCTGTGTAATGGCTGAAGTTCCTATGATAGTGGGATCTGTTGGGTTTTTTCAATAAGAGTTCAAAGTATGAACATGCTGCTTATCCCTGCAGTCTTTCACAAGACACACTTTCTACTGTAGAAAACAGAATGTGCATCTACAGCCATGCTTATGAGTTCACTTGACTGTTGTGTGTTAGTACTTTGAAAGTAAGGCCACCAGTCATACCTTCCCAGAGGCTGGACCTTAGAGCTAACACCACAACTTCTCATCACAACACTCGTCTCCCTCAAACAGATTACAAGGCAGAGCATACCTCAACCACCACATGCTTTTTCCAAGCTTTAGTCTCTTATGAATTAAATTCCAATTAAGATTATTTTTTAAGTGAAAAAATATAGCAAATAATGTGAAGAACTAACACCAAGCAGAAGCTTACAACCAGTTCACTGTGTTCAATCTTGTTGACCAAGTCTGATTCTTCACATTCAGGGGAAGTTTTATTGCAAGGTGTCGTGGTTTAAAGCCCAGCCCGCAGCCCAGAACCACACAGCTGAGCCCAGGACATAAGGAAATTACAAGAAACATTTTTTTTACCTCAGTTCCTCTGACAAAATTAACTATATTCTGCTTCAGGAGTAAAAGGTTTAAGAAAAAAGAAAAATTCCCATTAAACTACAAACCACTCGGAGTGCTCTTTTCTTCCTTTCCAATGTGTTAATTGGACACTTCAGGTTTTCTGTGACCCTGAGTAGGGGAGAACATTCCTTTCAACCTCACTGCAGTGTTTTTCTGATTGCATTAGCAGGTCTTTTCACCTAGCAGCAATCCAGGCAGAGCCGGCTTGTTTGGTGCAATCTGGAAGGTTGTTGCAATAACAGACAGAACAAAAAGCACAAGGAAGAGCCCAGCAGCTGTATAAAACTCCCTCCAAGCTCCAGACCCACAGAAGTTCACCAGCCTCAGCAATCAGCATGACCAGCCAATCTCAGGGAATCCAGCAGCTTTTGCAGGCAGAAAAACGTGCCAAGGACAAATTGGAGGAAGCCAAAAAAAGTAAGTAGCTGGCCTGGTTTTACTGTAGTTTTCAACTGCAAGCTCTTCAGGATTATAGTGGCTTAAAGAAAACCAACATTATTTCATCTGCATACTTGACAGCTGTGCTGCACCTATTCTTTCTTCACACTTGCATTATTAGTACTGTGCCTTGACTGCAGCCAGGTATTTGAGCAAACCTGAACATGCTTAAAATTCTGTGTGCACGTGTGCTTGTGTGTGCACATGCATATGTGTCATTACATTAAACAAGGTTTTCTTTGTTACATTCATCCTGTCAGCTAGATTTATTCTTGCTTTATCTCAATACCAATAGCATCATAACAGCCTTCCTTAGTTATTTAAAATAGGAATCTACATGCCTCTGACTGCCAGTCCTTGAGGATCAGACTCCAAACTCTATAGAGCCTGTATAATTTTTTCAGTATTCCTCTTTACTTATGAAATCTAGTAACTTTCTTCCTAATCTTAGCTGGGCTTAGAAATAAAAATGCATGAAAACAACAGGAGGCTTCAGCACAATGATAGCAATCAAAGTCATGGTACAATCACAAGCACCATCCATGCTGTATAGTCATTGATATGTCTTTCTACATGGTATAAGTAATCACCAAGTGATTAAATGTTCAGGTTAAAATAAATGTCTTATTTACTGAATACCTAAATGGCCAGGGCACAGTATGTTTAGATATCCAGTAATAATACCTTAAATACTTTTATTCTAGGCATTTATAAGCAAAAAATTAATAACAACATATAGAAAAATTCAGGTGCCTGCCAGAAGAATTTAAATCAAAGAAATAATTCCCCTGGCAGAGTTTTTCCATTGCTGATATTCTTTTATTTTCTGTATTCATCTCCCAGTGATTTAAAGCAAAATATGGTGACCTTATTCTCCAGAATGTAGGTACTAACTACATGAGTCACTGACCTGCATTAGAACCAGAACTGTTTTGTAGAGTTATCCTAATTTAGAAACCAACAGCAGGAAACAATGTTGTCCTGCAGGCACTCAAATGAAATGAACAAAGATGATATCGTGTGGAGGAAGAGTGTGACAAAGGAACATATTTTGTTTTCCAGGGCGAAATAGAAGCGAAACAAAAATAATCTGTGTAGCTTCTATATCCCTGTTACAAACAAATCAGCTGCGTGTTCATTAATTATTAGTTTGACTTGTTAATTTGTACAGCAGCACACAAAAAATAAGTAGAGAGGCAACACCACTACCCATGCCTTGCAGAATCAATGAGGAGGAGGAGAATTCGCCCACCTTTATAAAACAGAAGGCTCACAAAAAGAAGGTGTTTGAAGGTTGCTCCTCCCAGCCTGAAAGCAAGAAATAATTAAGAAGTGATTAGACCTTTATATAGCCAAATGAGGTGCTGTAGGTGGAGTGATTCTTTCTTTCTGTAGGGCGGAGGAAATGCACTGTTCTGTGAAGCAATAAGCAAGAAAGCATATGACCTGGAAAGGCACATCCCCCATTGGAGGGAGTGGAAGTTTGGTCTGAACACAGGCTGCAGAATCAGGACTTTAGCAATAATAGCTTGATGTTGATTGCCCTTTATTTATGGTTTTGGGCTTTTTTGATGTTTTCATTTCTAAATTAAAATGTTTTGTTTCAGTTTAGCTTTTTCTAAAAGAACCGATTAAAAAGAGATTTTGTAAATTAAGGAGCTCCAAGAATGAAAAGTATCATTATAACATAAAAGTAGTGACCCAAGTGGTCTTGCAGAATCCACACATAGTGGTGCCTTTACTCTGCTCTGCCAAAAAATACACTATCCTGTCATCATCTCAGCCCTATACAGTGTGTTTGTGATAAGCACAAAGCTCCTTACAGATAAAGTATCTTCCAGACCCCTTTGAGTATGCAACTTGAATTAAACCACTGCCCACACTTACCTCAACACTAATACACTGGTAGAAGTTATTCAACAGCTACAGAAAAAGAGCTATTTAGAATTTTGCTACCAGTAAAAATATTCAGAGTAAAAATATTTCATCAGTATGACTTTCTTCTCCATTACTTTTAAGGGCAAACAGTTTTTTGCCTTTATAAAAATATAGGAAAATGAAAGTTTCTCATACATAAATATCTGAAGGTACAGGGGGAGATGAAAGAGGAGATAAAGATGACAGAGCCAGACTCCTTTAATGGCATCCACTGAAAGGGCAAGAGGCAACAGCAAAAATTTAAATGTAAGAAAACGTCTCTATAACTGTGAGGGAGATCAAACCCAGGAATAGGCTGCTCAGAGAGGCAGTGGACATCCTCCATCCTCAGAGATGTTTAGACCCGCTGGATATGGCCCTGATCAAGCTGCTCTTGCCAAGCCTGCTCTGAGCAAGGGCTTGGAGTGGACCCCAGAGGCTCCTTCCAGCCTCAGCAGTTATGTGTGATCCTATAAGAAACATCAGGCATTTCTAAGAAATTTTATTCCTAGGTGTAGCTGATCAGTGACAAAAAGTTTAAATAACTAACGAAGTGGCATATTCATCTACAGCCTAAAGACTTTGTGGTTTCCTTTTGTTCATTTTAAACACTGCCAACAGTTACTACCAGGGTGGGAACAGCAAAGCTCTTGTGAATTTTAGATCTCATGATCACACAAGCAAAGTCAGGCCTTAGTGTTTCTGATTTGTTTTGGGGTTTTTTAGGTCCACCCTGGATTTTGTGTAAAAACAAACGTTATAGTTAATCTAACAGAATAATTATAGCTATACAATCAATATAAGTACAGAATAATTGTAGCAATAAAAAGCTATACGGTATTATTATATAGCTGTATAATAGCTATATAATATTATTATATTCAAGAGGTTTGCAGTGAAGCTACAAAATAAAATATTTAAAAATCTACATGTGGTACTAATTTCAATTTTGTTCACAGCACTGTCATTACACCACCTTAAATAATTAACTATACCAGCATAACTTAAATGGACAAGGTCAAAAGGGATTCTTTTAATGCCAATCTAGTTATGCCACATCAGAATTACTTCAACAATCTCTTCTCCAGAGTGATTCTGCACTTAGGTCAGCATAAAGGATGGCAAAGTTTGTCTCTGAGCATAAAAACTAAGATAAAAGGAAATACGTGAAATGCAACCAATATAGCCAGCTTCATCGGTTAACCTGTGCACACACATACAGTTCAGTGAAACAAGGTGAGGACATGCTGCTTTACTGCAGAAAATGCCAGCCCAAATCCACCTGGTACCAGTTTAGATCAGCAGCTTCTGCTCAGGGGCTGGCACTCTGCAGGTCTAGACTGCAAGTGAAAGCAATGAACCATTCAGTGAGTTCTGGTGCAGTCCTGTCTCTGTTAAACTGCACCTATGACCTCCTTTTTCACTGAAAACAGTCATTGCACAACAGAACTGTAGGAATGAGTCCAACTGTTCTATTTATATTGTAATGTGAGAAGAATGAATGGCAGGTTGTTCATGAGACACAACCAGAAAAAGTCATTTTCAAGGAAATGCGATTAGCAAAACTCCCCTTATGCAAACCCTTCAGTGTTTACAGTTGATACTCACATAATCAGATCAAAATGTAGTGTGAACACACATGATATTGTATATAAACAGATAATGGACCTATTTTTTGCTGACATATATGCAGCTCTTTGTAATGCAAAATCCATTTTGGATAGATGAAAAATTAGCAAATACTTAAAATTATATTTATAGACATGAACCAAAGAAAAAATACAAAAAAAGCTGTCCTTTACATGCTTTTTCATACTTCTCGCTCAATACTCTTTATCCTGACTTGCAATATCTTTACTGTATCATTGGCTGATGTCATTTATACCCAAAAAATTAGTAATAAGTTGTTGATAAATGCCCACACGCAAGGCTGAAACTATTGATTAAACAAACCAAAACAGGCTGAAATCCTTTGGCCTTCTACACACAGCACTGCTTTAGCTATCATTTTTGGAGCCTAGAAATAACTGTGCACTGTCAGAGCCAAGACATCAATTCCTTAAAATCCTTTTGGGTAAAACAAGGGAAACCAATGTGTCGTGAACACTGGATTTAACAAAACTTGCTTTCTTATAGATTTTTCTAGCTTGGCTTGAATTTCTAGCACCTAATAAAATGAAAACTCAGATGAAAGATTTCAGAAATTCAGATTAAAACCAAATGTTAATCAAAAGAAGATATTGACACCAGAATTAGATCCATGGCACTCTCTTGGATAATATCCAGGACATATTTTATCTGCTGAAAAAACTATACATACTGATCAGCTGCTCCTATTGTTCTTTATTAAAAGTGCAAAATAGCCTTCTCAAAATAAGCATCCTAAATCCCATTTTGCAGATGATTTAACATGTTGAAGACAACTGAAATAGTCTTATTTAAAAAAAACAGGATTAATTTTTGGCAACTTCATATGAAATTATTTCTACACAGGACTTCAGCTAGAAGCCTAGATGATATGTTTGAAATCACAAAGAAAATTTTAGCATGGCAGTTTTGGGGAAGTAAAATAACTCTGTGTTTGAACAAATTAGAATGCAAGACTTGCTCTCTACTATCTTTTTCTTGCAAGATCAAAAAACCCTCAACAACCTAAAAAACTTCCAGCTCTTTTGGATCAAACCAGAGCTAGGAATTTCATTAACATTACAAAAACACATAGAAAAAAGAATACAGCCTTTCTCCTTCCTAGTAATGCTCTCCTATGTTAGGTAAGAAAATCTAATACGCAGCTGACCTGGTTTAGATTTGGCCAATTTAACATGATGCCTAGAAACGTATAGGCTGTCAGCTACAGTAATCATGGATGGCAGTGGACGAGGAATCCAGAGCACAGCTGTTTTGCTGCTCTCCATCTTCAAGGATGGGAAGGAGGGATGAGGGGGCAGCAGCAAACCTGGCCTCCACAGCTCGCCCTGTGGGAGAAAAGTCTCTTCAAACTTGGAGCTTTCTGTACCTCACCTTTATGATCCTAGAGGAAATATAGGGACAGGTTGGTTTGCCCATCCTCCTGTATTTCTTGCCCTCTTTTTGCATGATCTTGGCTGAATTTCAATGCTCTGCCATCCTTCAATGTCTAAGGCTTGATTTCAGCTTGCCTGTGCTCCGCAGAGAATCCCCTCCAGAAAATCAGTGAGACTTTGAAAAGGCAATCCCATATTGCACAACTAAGGTAGCAGACAAGTGGTTAATAACAGACTGATTAATTAATTTTGGTTTGTCTCTAGTGAAACAGCAGGTTAAGCTCTAGTTTCTGCTTAACTTAATCAGGTGCAGCATATGCACTATCGCATATGTTGGTAATTGCCAATTCTGTCCACAACGTTGTTGAACTAGCAGTAATTTACTCACAGCTTTTCCACTTAATTAAATAAGAAGCAGCAGGTTCCTGCTGTGCCAGTCCTAAAGACATCATGGAAAAATGAAATGGCTGCCACCCTACAGTGACACCCTATGTATTGTGTTTACTCCAGTGCACTGTCAAGAGCTGATACATATGCATATATATACCTTTTGGTTCACCAGCTACATTGTCAGAGGCAAATGAACTGTTGTTTTACAGTTACTGTCTTTCCATTTTGTGCACTTTAAATGGATTTATTTATCTATTTGGTGGCCAAATATGCAACATATTTACTACAGATGGCCCACCAGATGGAATTTGAAATTAAAATCCCACTGATTTTGAAATAATTTAATTTGCTATAGAAATCCAGTTCCTCAGCTGGTGAAATTGGCAGAGCTTCATCATAGTCACTCCTCCTGACTTGCAGCTTGAGAAACACCCCCCAGCTCTGCTCCAAGAGAAAAGTTCTATAAATGTATGATCAGCTCCAAATTTGGAGAAGAGAATAAAGGAAGCTCCAAAATCAAGACCTAAACCTGGTTCCAAATTTTGTTGTCCAGATTGATATCAGGCTCTTACACAAATCTGTCAGTTCACACATACTCATCCCAGGACTTCATATGGTGAGTGGCAGAAGCTGAGGGAATCAGTCTCTATCACACACATACAAGCCCTAAGAAAGTACATATTACGTTTTAAACTGCCTCTCTGCCCCTTAACGCATAAGCACAGTGCCTCGGTGGTAGAAAGACTCCGCACAATACAGTTAACTACACAAAAGAGCACTGCTCTGATGAGCTGAAAGTCAATAAAGCTATCTAGTTCCTCACCAGGTTGCTCCTTCCTGTAAAAAGCCTTTATACAATCATGCACCCGGGTTCCCACAATAAGAACACCCACAACACCAAATAGGGCACAAAACAAGACTTTAAAAGGCAATTCACATTTCAGGCATCTCTCTGCTTCTAATCATCCATCTAGCAGGTAATGACTTGAGAAGGAGCCATCAACTGGGCAAATAATTTACTGGTGGATCAGGCATTTTTGCCAGGCTTTTGTTGAATCTCAGATGTCTTATAAACAAGTCTTCCTCCCAAGATTCAGCTTCCTCATTGTGCCATGCTCAGTGAAACTAGACTGCTATATGCCACACCTGATAAAGCTTCAGAAGCCAAGCACATGTGTAACCAATCCAATGCAGCAGCCTGGAGAAAATAAATCAGAAATACTAATGCTAGTAATTCTAGCCTAGTTGTATAATGTTCCCTAGGATTTCAGAAAATGTACTGTTTTCAACTTCCTTGCTTGAGCTGAATGATTAAAAGAACCAACCAAAGAACGAACAAACAAAAAAATCACAACAAAAACTTACAAGAGTATTCATATTGCTCAGTGATGTTTAGTAACTAAATGGATGTTTCAGACATGAGGCCAAGATGCCTTTTTTCAGTTGCTTAGCCTCCAGTCTCTCATTCTTGTGATATCCTAATTTAAGCAAGAAAGAAATAGACAATTTTCCCTGTTAAGAAAAAGGAGTAAGCTTATTCCCTCCCACTCCTAAAATTCTAGCTGTTCAGCAGAAAGATCACAAAAATTAGCATCAGCCCAGGTGTCTCAAATATAACATATCAACTCTTAATGCAAGAGGTTTATAGCCCCATCAGCCACAAAGTGACTTTTTCCACACAAAAGCAGATTCATGTGGTGATCCATGAAACTTTACCAAGTTTATACAAAACAAGCAGACAAAAATGCATCACTGTGGGGTGATTATGACATGTTCAACACCTGCTTCACGTAAAAATTTAAGCATCACATCCCCATCAAATCTTTTAATCCTTTGCTTTACATGGCATCCCTGCTACACTCAGGAACAACCTTATGCTTATGGTCATTAAGGGAAAAGGATTTGGGAGAAAAGGACAAAGCCTGAAGACTGCAACTCAGTTCGGTACTGGTTAAGACATATCTTGCAGTACTTTGGAAATCTGCCAGCTCTAGCAGAATCCAGTTGGTGTGGGATGAAGGGATGCTGGCAACCTATCAATACAGCAAATCTTACAGAATAACGTCTTTTCCTATCAGTGACAATTAAAATCTGTTATCTGGCTGCTACTATTGCTCATGAAGGAAAGACAGATATTTATTTAAACACCAAGCTGTGATTAAAAAAAAGAATGCGTTTGTGTTATGAGATAATGTGTAATTGCAAAAAGACTTCTGTTGTTAGCAAACCAACAAGCTTTTCATTTGATGTATGCTTTCACACAGGGAGTTGGTCTCAGAAGATGGGTACTTTTGTGACTGGCTTTCAATCAAAAAGCACCTACCTAAATCACTTTGGTTCTTCTGACTATTCTTGTGCAAATAAAGCTGCTGTTGACTTTGCTTAAAGCTTTGTCTGTTTTACTATGCTGGGTAAAATACTTCTGATTTAGAGATATTCATCTTTTGGTATATGCTGACAATTGTGTGTGAAGTAAATCTCGGTTTTTTCCCCCATTAGGAAAGGGAAAAAGGCTGAAGCAGGCCAAAGAAGAAGCCGTAGCCGAGATAGACCACTACAGGTTACAGAGGGAGAAGGAATTTAGGAACAAGCAAACAACTGTAAGAAACCGAATGTTCTTTCGTAGTGTCAGTCTGCTCAATGGTAAAACAAATCGCTTCAGCGTTACATAGGGACTTCTGCAAACCAACATGATCACACTGATTAAACAGAGGTATCACCTACAGTGTGTATATGCTTCATTTTGACTTCTTTGTGGGCTTTGAATGCATTTGAGAAGGTATTGTGGACTTTCATGACTAAAATTGTCCAGATTCTGTATTTGGCCCAGGCTTGTCCTTTGAAGACATACTTCTCAAATTAAAATGCCTTTAGGTCCTCTTTCTTTAACTCCAGACAGACCTCATTCCTGTCTTGAAACCGGAGGTTTCGGTAAGGTGGATGCTGCAGTAAAAGCAATAATTTAAAATCTTTTTTTTTGATTCTGTTCTACTTCAGCTGACTTTTCTGACTGCATACAAGATGGCACCTTTGATGAATGGAAATCTTCAAAACTTTGGGAGTTTTCACTATATTTTCATAGTAAAGCTATTGCTTTGGTGGGAACCCAGTGTTTTTTTTTATCACAAACAAAATTAAAGCTTCAGGGAAAGGCCACTGTCTGTGACTGAACATTTCATAGAAGCAGGACAAAGCACATATTGTTCCTCAAATGACAGTATGTTGTACAGATCATTGCAGTCGTCCTTCACATTCCCTGACCCCATTATGTCAAACATTTATTCACCCAGACAAATGTCATAATTATTAACCTGTGCCTGGGAGGCAGGCAGGAGTTCCAGCTAAGCCAGTGCAGAGGGAAGTCTGATGCCCAGTTCAGTTAGCTAGCTCAGGTATTTGAACACAAGCATTTTTAATTCTCTGTCACAGACCCATTTAATGTTATTCTTCCTCTTCTACTTACTCTTTTGCTGTATCAAAACTGGGGCCAATTTTCTCATACTATGAGATGTTCCACATCAGTCCAGAATGAACAACAGCAGCAACGGAAAATTATTAATTTGAAGTCAGAGTGACAAGACTTTTTTTTTTTTTACACAGATCTTTTTTTCAAAACGTACTAAATTTAAGCCCAAATCTCAAACCAATTTTGCTAGTGCTCATGGTGCTTGTACTCAGGGTCGAGATCTGGGAACTTGGGAGTTGTGAAGGCTAGTCTGAATTCTGTGGCTTCCAAGTCAGTAAGTCAAGGTAACATTTTAGAGACTTTGGAATGACACAAGCATAAAACCAGTACGGACGAAATAAGGGACTAACCTTCAAGGTCAGAAGAACATTGTCTGCACTCTGACAAGCAAAAAGTCTTCAAATTCAGAAGCAGAAAGCAGTTAAAAAAATACAGCAGAATTGACTATCTTGTTACAATATTAGTATGAACTGAGAAAGTAGGTTCCCAGTCTGCAGAAGCTCTTCTTAAAGTTATACTATTATTATACTACTTTTCTTGAGGTTTTTCAAAAGTATTTAGTAGCTGGATAGCACGCAACCATCTGGGATCTCTAGAAAGTTATTTTCCCCAGTGGAAAACATCAGCTTCATAAATCTTATCTAAGCTGTACAATCTTCCCCACATGAGACCTTTACAATTTGTCTAAAAGCTAAAATGAAATGCCAGCTAAAACCAGTTACTGTAGGAAGCTATAATCTTTTCCCAATAATTACAATTACATTTACATCCTATATTACTTCCAAATCAGAAAGTGCTTTACATCTGGATTACGAGAAAGCTTTTTACTACCTTGTCAGGTACCGGTAAAGTTGCAAAGGATCTTAACTCAGCTGCATTTCCTTCTTTTAAGGACTAAGTTGGGCTGAAATCACATGGAAAATAAAGCTCATCACTCCTCCCTCATTTCTGGTCATGTGCTAGGTATTCCACTAACATCACAGGTTAGCTTCAGCTGCTAGTCCACTCCAGAGAACCATGGCAGGAATATGAAGAATACGCTACTTATTCCTTTCTTACCCTGTCATCATGTAGAAATGTCTTCTGCTCTCCCTCACAGAATTTTTTAATTGGAAACCTTTTCTCTGCTGGTATCTGTAGAACTTTTCTATAAAGGAGGAATTCTAGGGATGTTGGGGCAGTGGGAGAGGAAGGAGCACAGTCACAGATTTGGAACTCATGCATCTGTTAATAACATAACCTTGCTGAAATGTTCAGCAAGTCTAGAGTCAATTAAATTCTAAGCGAATGTCCTGATATTAACTGTGCCAGAAGCTGTCTGGTATTTTGCCAGATAAGAAAATGTAACATTAACAGACCTTGTCTGTGGCCTGTTGAGGGTTATACATCACTAACTGCTGAAGACATTTCAAGTACTCTGAAACTGTAATGTTTTGCTCCTTAGCCACACTCACATTCATTCTCAGTGAGGCCAAATGAAGCACATGGGTGATAGAACTTAGTTGACTAGTCATTAAAATAGAAAACAAATTAAAATGAGCGATATAAAAGACAAACATGCACAATGTTGTTCCACAGTGAACTGGGAAACTTTCATTACATGGGGAGATTCCCATTGCTAATGAGCATATGAAAGAGTTCCCTTTAATCCTGTTTTTATGTATACAGTTCAACCTAGATCATTCCCTTACTGCTAGGAAGCACTGTGACATGTTCGGATTGTGTTTAGACTAGATAATGAAGAAAAGTACAATAAACATAGTCACGCATAACCCTTCATTTTGCTCAGAGGACTTCTGCTTTTCAGGTCATGGGCTCCCAAGGAAACCTCTCTGCTAAAATAGAAGAGCAAACAACAGAAAATGTCCGAAACCTTACTAGCAGCTACCACAAGAACATGGAGAGCATGATGAAAAAGCTTTTGAACACCATATGTGATATCAACCCTGAACTTCACCCAAACTTCAGACATGCTGTTTAAGATCCATTGAGGTACTTAAGGATGTTTGTAAAAGTAGCCTTCTTTCCTGATAAGCATAATTATTTTCTCATTTATTGTTTCTGTATATGTGAAATAAAAAGAACACTAAAGCCAAAAGCACACAGCTCCGTATATGCTTTTAATGTGACAATAATTACACAGGGTTTCACATGCATTTGTTGGAATACTGTTTCCTGTTGGTAGCTATGCTGCTGTCATCCAGACAAGGGCAAATCAACAGTAGAATAAATGATTATTTGACACCAGCAGCTTTTCAGTAGGAGTCTTTATTCCTTTTCTTTTATAAAATGTTCTGTAGTGGGGTATACTTCTTCACTTCGAGAGTGATAGGACACTGGAGCAGGCTGCCCAGAGAAACTGTAGCTGCCCCATCCCTGGCAGTGTTCAAGGCCAGGTCGGACGGGGCTTTGAGCAACGTGGTCTAGTGGGAGGTGTCCCTGCCCACAGCAGGGAGGTTGGAACAAGATGATCTCTAAGGTCCCTTCCAAACCAAACCAGTCTATGGTTGATCTGTGATTCTATGTGGTGTTACATAAAGTCTGCTTATCCCAATCTTCATTGTACTTCAAGAATATCACAAAAACTTAAAATAAAGAATTTCTGCTTTCTCTGTGAGAAGCAGAGTGCTCTGTTTATGGAACATATAGGAAGTCTGCAGCTTTTGGTCAAAAGGAATGGGTCAAAGCATTTTCAATTTTTTTATGCTAATTTAGAGCAAAATATAGCTGACTTTTACAGAATTACACTCATACTCATACTCATACACAAGCCATACTCAAAGTATTATCCTTTTGACAACCACATCATAAACTTTATATAGCTTGTTAAGTTTGAAAACTGAGAACAGGAGTAATCATTATTGACAAAATTGCTTTGGTTCAAGGGGCAGACTGACAGATCCATCATTATCTATAAAGTTAACCAAAAGCACAGGAATCCATGGGCTCAAACTCTACAGCAGTTACATTAGATGGTACCTTAACCTACAAGTTGTCCACAGAAATCACGTCACTTAGAGCTCACTTCTATTACTCTAAGTGACCTTGAGCACTATTCAATGGCACAGATTTCCCTTGCAATGAATTCTGCTGAAGTTCAGAAAATACAATATGATCTGACGCTTTCAAGGTGAAGACCACTAAATCTGATGGGAGGATGATGGGAGGCACCGCTGAAGTGGGGGTCTGGCGCACACCCGCATCATGAACCCCTTAATACCTTGTCTCCAGTACAAAATTGCACTGAATTAGAAAAGAAGCTTGAGAAATTGCAATGACCAGCAAACAACAGCCATGATTTTCAGTCCACGTATACACAGACAAATCATTTCAATTTCACAGCAGCTAGTCATAGGCAATCTCCTGTTCCAGTGATGTTTACACAGGTGACATGCTGTCATGTGTAAAATGACCATAAAGCTGTAGTCAACTTAATGTCAGCAAACATGACTTCTCCAGGCTGTGCCTGGATGCCACATAATCTCCAGGCTCTGATTGTTACAGTCTCTTGTGCTTGATTATATTCTCTGGGGATGCAAGGATGCTGAGGAATAGGAAAGAAATTAGAAATCCTGTTGAAGGATTTAAAATCAGTTTAATCAGCTGACGGCTCATTTATTTAGGAGTGCTTTGAATCAAGTTATGATAGGTTTTGATCTACTGAGGGGATGAAGGAACTCCAGTCCCAGCCTATGCACATGAGCCAATGCAGGCACCTTCCTGCATGGCATGGGGCAGTCAGGATTGCCTCATTGCTTAGGCGTATATGCCTCCAGCCTGGGTCATGGCTACAGTCCCAGTGCAGTCCCTCAAGTGTGAAGCATATCTTTTCTGTGAGCTTAAGCAGCCACCAAGGTGGACACTAATCTCTCAAAAGGACTCACTGCAGCATTCAGGAGTGCTCCACTTTCCCTTCTGGGCTACCTCAGACCGTTTCCACCAGTTATCATTTCTAAACACACAGAAATGTTGCAGGTCCATTGCAGAACTATAGCAATGGAGTTTTCATTGCCAGCTGTATGAGAAAACAATACCCCTATACAGCAAGAGCAGAATTGCCACAGCACAGTTGGCAGCAAACTAGAGAAGCAGCTTTCCATGAAGTCACCAACACAGATTACATGAAATAAAGCTTTGTCTTCTTGCATTGCCCCACTCCTTTTTATGACATTCCTCCTTTCCCTCATTCTTGCCAAAATCTACCTTCTGTCACCAACTGCTTTTCTTGCAAAGCTTCTGCCCTCCTTTCAATGCTATTCTCTACCCTTCTAGCCCTAACAGCCACAAACACATCTTATTTAGATCTTTAAAACACATCATCCCATGAATACGCCCTCCTTGACAAAAACCCAAGCATGTGGTGGGGGACAGCAGAATCCACTGGAAAGCATGAATGAACATTGTCTGGAGGGGACAGAGCAGGTCTGCCATCTCTCATGCAGTGACACTGCACTGCAATTCTGGCAATGACCTGGCTGTACCCTTGCTATCACCTACATACATGAGATGTAAATTGGGTCTTAAGTACTCAAATTTTCCGAACATGAATATTGTCTTGAACTGTGGCCAGTATATAAAGCTACCACTCATTAAAAGAGAATTAATTCATTATGATTAGCCCTGTGATCTTGAGAGATATAAATCTGAGAGTTTTGAGCACTCTGTGCATTTGCTGGCTTCTACATTCATTCCTACTTACTGACAAGGAAAGGGTGGTTACACCATCATTTTTAGCTGTACAGAGGTAAAGGTCCAATTAGATTTCACGTGATTTGGCAAGATACTGGGTTTTTTTAAATGAAGAGTGTAAAGTACCAGCTGCATCAATGGAACATTGAGGTGCCAAGAAAATGCCTGCTGAATTTACAAGCGCACAAAATATCTAGTATGACATTCACATATTCAGGATAAAGGCAAATAATTATTCCACACAGAAGAAAAAGAAATAGTAGAAGCAAGGAGGATTAATTTCAAAATGCTTTTAGATGCATAAGAGTAAAATCGGTTACTCTGCATTAGCAATCACCTACCATAGGTTACTACAACCACCCTGCCACCTCCTGGGGAGGATACCTGCAAGCCAGGGAGTCCCCAGCCCTCGCACTGTCCTGACACTGTTACTTAACATGTACCAATACAGTTGACAAATAAAATGGCAACATGTCACATATCACAGAACAAACAAACAGAAAGCCACATATAAATAGCTTTCATGTCTGTGTAAATCTTTTTTTTTCCCATAAATACCTCTGAAATCGGGGTCTTATCAAACACCTGAAGAGCTCCTATGAAGGTTTCCATCTCTCCAGACATGCTTTCTATTGGAAAGGGTAGTTGCCTGGCCACAGCACCACTTCAGACAAAGGGATTTTCCTCACATCATTAGAAGCCAAACTCTGTAAGGATTAACTATTACTCTCCCTGCCCAGTGATAACTGTACACAACAACAGTGATTAGCACTTTCATATTTTGATTTGTATATTCTACCTATCAATAAATCAGTAATCAATGGGGATGAAATGAACTTGAGGAGGTTTCCTAGACATTGTCTTAAAATTGACATTTGACACTGTCTTACAAAAGTGGGTTAACAAAGCTTTTGCTGTCTGAAAAAGAAGAGCTGAATTGTACAATAAATTCTAAATCCACTGACTGAAGTGCCTCAAACAACAAGTAGTGGAAAAGATCATACCAGTGGAAAGTACAAGAACTGTTTTATGCAACTCATGACATGAACTGGGCTGAATTTCTCTGGCTATTTTCCCTCAGTGTTCTACTTTGAGTTATAATATATAAGGACACAGTGATGTGACTCCCATTCATGGGTGATGAGGGAAGATCTCTGAGCTCACGCCAGTAAATTAGAATATCTTTCAATTCTAAATAAAGTAAAATGAAACAGACATGAAGAATTAACACTATATGCTATGTAGAGGCTTTCTACTGACTTTCTTATTAATTTCTGAAGAGTGTGGAAGCCGAGATTTGGGAAGTCAGAACATATGATACGTATAAGTTCATACAGTCTGTAAAACATAAGTTGTTTTGTAAATGATCATATATGTAGGACACAAGTCTGTGGGAAGCTCTTTACAGAGCAAAGTATTTCAGGCTCTGACTTTAAAGATTTTGTAGTTCAAGGACTGTGAGTGGTGCTTCCCTGTGAGATGGAACAAGATGACCTGCTGTTGCAGATCTCAGAACTACAACAGGACAGGTGACAAGAGGCTGCCATGACATACAACCACAGGAGGTGTGAACCTGCAGATGCGTGCCTCTGCAAGCAGCCTTGTCCAGAAGCATCCTTAACTACAGACAAAGCAAGAAAGATATCTATGTGTAAGGATTTATTGAGCACCCCTGCAGCAAGGGGCTGCATTGAATATTCTGGGTACATATCTAGGCAGGGTGAGACTTCAGACTGAATCTGAAGATGAAATATAAACATGGTTTTGGGCCACTAAGCAATATCCTCCAACATTCGCTGTGGCATTGGCCATTAGCTATATTGACAGGCAGGTTATACTGTCAACAGTTAAAGACATAGCTATTGTGAAATAGTAATAGTTCTTAAAAAAGAAAGGATGAACCTTGCCCCTGTGGTCCACTTAATTGGGAAAACACTACCTTCCAACTGGAATTTCTCTTGACTAAAACTGGATGAGAGTGCTGCATCTTTCAATTATGCACTTTTTCAACTATGGATTTGTTTTTCTCTCAAATAAGTGTGCAGAGTAACCAAATTTTATCCAGACACAATTGCTCTTTAGTCCCAGACACTTGTCAGGATCCTACTCTAGGATATAATCACCAAAAGACTAACCCAAGAGAATGGTACTGTGTGGCATCTCATCATCACCTTCTTTATACCTTGGGGCAAAGAACATTTCCCTGAGTGTCCATGGGGAGCCAGGTGCTACTGAAAGATAAAAACATAAAGAGGTTTAAGGATAGCAAGCAAAGACTTTGGGGTAACAGCAGCAATTCCCATTCATTTCCATTCCAGAAACCCACCACAGTCATGTGTTAAGTAGGAAACTTGAATGTTAGAAAGTTATGTTCTGCTTCACATATACATGCATATACTTGGAAATAATTTCCTCCAGTGCATTGCAGAAATAGAGGAAATGCTTGTTACACAATACACAAGTGCCATATATTCCTGCCAGGTTCACAGTGGCCTGTCCTTCACAGATTTGATTATTCCACATTTTATGGTATTATAAGGCACTTCAAACACTGAGCCCTCCCCAAGGAATGTTAACGCTTGTTAGAAGTACATGACCCAACCAGTATTACTACAAAACACTTGGAAAATGTTACATCAGAGTACTATTAATACACTCTACTGCGCTTACAAGACATGACTGCATGCGGAAAATCTGATGACTTGCAAGCTTATTAACTTCCTGAGATTCTTTGTCGCTTTTATGAATGATATGCCACAACTGAATTACCTGACCCAGGGTGATTCCTGGAAGTCCCTCCTGCCTCAGCTATCTGATTTATTTACAGGTACACTAGACTCCAATATGCTACCAAATTTCCATATCACTTTTGGAAACACAGAAATTCTGAGTAGAGCCATGCTTCAAAAACTGCTACTTTAGTTAAAAACAAGCTTTCTATGAAATATCATACCAGAAAAATTACCTCAATACTTGCTATTAAATAAATTTGGCTTTAAGAAACACAGTATTTATAATTCAATTCACTTGTAACAAACCAAATAGCATAAATATCAATGTAAAACAAATCAGCAATGTCAACATAACCTAATTTGTATAACCGCCTTTATATATCTCATGTAAATATTTATTTTACAATCCTGTGGCACTGATAGATGGATAAAGCCAGATATATAACATAAATGTAATTTAACCATGCACGCGTCACTCTGGAAAAATACATCTAGCATTTTGTGGCAGTCCTCTTTCCATTCAGACTTACTTGGAAACAGTGCAAATACATGAGCGACCCCACTGCTGGCAGTGGGATAATTCATAGCTGTGCTTAAATTAATGTGAAGTGTGGTGGGAGCTCAGAGAGCCAGAAGTGAGATCCACCAGCAAGGACAACCTGCCAGAGCACTGCTGCTGCTGGGAATTGCTCCTGCCATGAATTCTGATCCACATCTCTTCCTTGCACGCTGCTGCTGCCCACTGCTTCACCCCGGTATAACTATTCTGCCATCCCAGGAAACACGCACCCTGGCTCTCTAATAACCTCAGGACCTAATTTGTAACTTACTTTATAAACCTGGCTCCCCATGCATCAGGAGGATGCATTTTACCTCTTACTCATGCTTTCCCGGCTGTTAGCAGTAATAAAGAACATTTAATAAATGAAAAATTGTGTCATAGATTAATACTTTTTAACATATCTATTAATATCAGTTGCAAGGAAAAAAACCCAGCATTGTTTCCTATTATTATTTAACTTCTCTGTCTGCATGTACTAAGGGAAAAGAACATGTCTTGTGGCACAGCCTGCCAAACCTGTTCAGCGTATTTTCCCTAATGGTTTTTCCATTCAGCTCTGGAGTAACTTCAGCACTTTTCTCTTTTTTTAAACCACTTCTCGTACATACAATTTCCTAAATACCCTTTGGAGTCATCCAAAAAATTGACATTAAGACAACAATTTACTCCAAGATAGAGAGTCTGCAGAATCTCCGCACACTTCCGTAAGTACTTCAATTCCTACTAACTTACACAAGTTTATAGTTTGATATGTACAGGAGCACAGATATGTCTCATACATATCCTTGATATTAAAAAAAGTTTATTTGCATTATTCATTCAGTTTTGGGGTTTGACCATAATTATTTATTTACCCTGGAAGAAAAAAAATGAAAACTACTTTCCTATCTGTTTGTGTCAAATTCAAGCCTGAATGGTTCATCAATTTCCACTTAATCAATGCTAAAAATAGTCAGAATTGACCAAAAAGGGGGTTAAATCTGACCTAGGAGCATGTTTCCCAAAGCAATTCCAGGTTTTCTGGCAATATTCCTTTTCAAACTTTTGGTTACATAGAACTGTTGGGAGAATCTTAGACTTGATTGCCCGCTGCTGGGAATCACTGTAAGACAGATGATACCAACAGAGCAGCTCAACTCAATTTTGTGAAAGTCTCCGAGCTGCGCATCCGTGTGTATGTCCGGCACTTACTGTACTATGTAGTTCCCTAAGACCCAGCACTTCTGCTGCTCTTCTGGCCCTACTGCTCCTATCTGAAACCAGATTCAGTAAGAAAAACACCTTGTGATGGAGTTGCTAGACTAACAAGGTACAAGACTAAAGTTGATGTGCATGGTCACACTTTGTGCTAGGTCTATGTGCAGCCACTTTCACTCCCAAAATAGCAATGAAATAGGCTGCAGAGTGCACCAGAGAATTAAAGAGGATTTCAAAGAAGGAGAGTGTCTCAATACTGGCATTTTCTGAGAAAATTTTCCATCAAAATTTTATCCATCAGCCCAAGCTTTAAATTGTGATGCTGTGTTATTTTCAATGAGAACTGTAAGAAAGAGACCTTACTGTGAAGTTTATTGTGACACCCTTTGGATCAGTGCTTGAACAGAACAAATGGATATGGCCATGTTCAGTGCAACATAAAAACTTGTCACAGCTTTGATCTGTACAGAAATTCAGTAATTCCACAGTACAGCATGGTGCTTTAAAAATGTGGCTCACTTGTTTGAGATGTGACTAGTTCAAGCAATAAGACCAAAATTTGTACTCTTTAGTGGTTAGGATGTCATATTCAGAAGAAAAAATATGTTCTACACAAGAAGCATGTGGACTTGTCAGCAAACACTGAATGCAGTCATATATACCAACACATTATTATTTGCTTTGTGGATAGTAAAATGAAGTCTCTGATGAGCTCCAGAATGAATGTATCTTTCCTCTTCTTGAAAGGGTGAGCAAACGTGTATCCTACATTCAAACAAGGACTCCAGCATTCGTCAAAATCTTGTGCAGCCTTTAAATTAAACTTGATATTCATTCTGTAATACCAGGTGGGAAAGGGTAAGACGTGTACTAGTCAAGGCAGCAGCTAATTAAAATTCAAAGCACTAACAACAGCTGCACTATGCTGTTTATGGTTGAGATGCAAGCATAAAGTTTAATGAGCCTCTTTGCTTTCTCACCCCCTACGACTTGTTCCCATTCTTTTAACTATTTTTTTGCCTTATAAACTTCAGGTCCATGAGAGGTGAAGATCAGTTGGAAGGTGCATATAACATAACAAGCATGTCTGAGTTTGCATTTCACTGCCTTGGTTCCTCTCAGCTGCTCTTCTGAGGCTGGAGTCTTGCAGAGTACTAACAGCAACCAAGTTCAGAAGTCAACCAATAAACTGGCACTGCAGTAGTTATAAATGTTTGCATAGGAAAAACATTAGTAGTACATGTGCAAGTATTTGCTGACCTTACAGGCTACTAAGGGAATTCAGACTTCAGCATGTCTATGAAAGAGCTGGGAATTGAAAGAGCAGTCTTAACAGAGCCCTATAAATGAAAGGAAGCACACTCCAGCAACATGGATCTGTAAAAGGTCCAGTTTGTGACTTAAAACCTCAGACTAATGCCCCAAGGAAACTGCTGAAAGTGCAACATCCAGCTCCTCTGCACTGCAGTGGCTTTCACCAACCACTGGGGCACCCGATACTTTTTTATGGATTTGTTCTAATACAAAAGAGGCAGAGAAGGTCTATTTCCAAAGACCATGCTGTCGATGTGACTGAAGAACCTGCAGTCATCCCTCCATAATTATAGACAGGGAATTCATCTCTGTTTCAGAGGATTCTCGATCAAATTAAACATACCTACCTCACCAAGGGAGTGCAGGTGCTAGAGTAATTGTTTTTTGGTTAGCCTCTTTCTTGTAGCCACTACTGTCATTGTGAAAACTGATGAGGGAAAATACACAAGCCAAAGCCTCCTACCTTCATCAGCCCAACATGTTCTCCCACACCAAATGTAACCTGCTTTTTTTTTACTTCTAACATGTATCCTAATTTATCTCCACTACAGCCTCGTTAATTTCTTTATGGATTCAGCTGGCATTATCCTCTAATTACTTTTTCAAATTAGTACCTTCATGCTTTCTCTTCCTCCAACTGGAATTCTTCATAGACATGCAACACATCACTTCATGTTCCTCCTCCACACTCCTCATGAGAAGCTTCATTTTGCTACAATTCCTACCAAAAAAGCATGACAACCATATAAGAAGTTGTGTTACAAGACTACTGACTATCATATTACCCAATAACATCTCAACCATTTCCTTGTCTTCTCAAATCCTATTCATCTGCTGTCGGGTTGTGCTATGAACTCCTGGAGATTGTAACCATTTTCCCCTCCAACCTCAGCCTCGAGTCCCACCCTTACTGCAGTCCTGCTCCATGACTGTGGTGCCCAGGAGTTACCAAAAATGAATTATTACTCTTTAAACAGCAGGGAGTTTGTGGTTCTGTTGTGCTGAGCCCTATACAAACTGAGGAACAGCAATCCCTGCCTCAAGCTGGTTGCAAGTTTGCTGCTTATCTTTGGTGCCAATGAATACATTCAGAGTACTGCCCACCACTGCACATGTGAATCCGACTTTCCTGGCAGATCATGCAACAATTGCTTACAGCCTGCTTACATTGACACAGCTATACGAAATTGCTTATGACTTCAACAAAATGCTTGCTAAAATTGGCTTAGACTGCAAACAGGGGCAGGCTGAACCTGAGCATTAACTTTTCTTAAATTGAGAAGCAGTAGGCAATTCTAACCCATCCCTATTACATTTGGTAGAAAGCAAGAATATTCCTTGTGCTTATCCCTGGGGTGGGATTAAAAAGGCATGTTGTAAACCTAAAAAATCCCATTTGCATTATTTTTACTGAAAGACTTGAATTTAACAGGTCTGACCTGGATTAAGAATAATGACCCTCCAAATTCCAAGCTTTCTTCATATAAATACTGGCTGTTCATCTATAGTATAATTTGAGGTAGTTCTTAATTTGTAGCTGGCTCCCCATTACCTGTCATTAACAGCTTGTGCAAAGCTAAACCTAATTGTTCAGAGGTGAGGAGAGAAGGAAACCACCAGAGTTATTTCTTACTATCTATCTACACTATTTCTTACCATCTATCATGCCCATCTCTAAGCATGTCATTGCACTGCTGGTACGCAGAGTAATTTGTCAGATAGACAAAGAAAGGAAGGGTCTGCTGCTTTGCCATTACTGCTGCCTAATTTTATTAAAACAACAGTATCTATAAAATAATTAGGTGTCAGAAAGAATGGGCGCTGCTCTAGTTCTGCCCTCTTCTTTCTTTATTTGACTCAGTATTTCAAGAGAAAGTGATCTGGTGGCCTCTAGTTCTGACCTTTATCAAGTATTCCCAAGATCTGCAGCTCAGCTTTTCTAATCTTACCTTGACTCCCCTCCAGTAACACCTGACCCCTCCTTACAGACTTCCGCAATTACCTCAGTATTCACAGTATTCCCTAAAGCACCACTACATGGAATACTATTATCTTTTGTCTATTTTATCAATTAACCTTAGGAACATTTGGCAAGCTATTACAGGTGATCACTGTGCTTAGAGAAAAAGGACAGAAAAGGGGCTGCGCTTTAAAGGTGTGTGTGGAAATTGTTTGCCATTTAGAATGCATTTTGCATTTTTTTCTAAACGACAAAAAATTAGGTATTTCATAAGCAAAGCCAATGTATCTCAATTAAGCCCCTTGTCTACCTTGCATTAAGGACTCATATTTTTTAAAGATGTTTCTACTTGCCTGTATTTTTCCCCATAAGTTTTCTGTCACTCACTCCTCATAGAGTCCTTCAAAAGGCAAGACCCACCTGGGGATGAAGATGTCCTGGATCTCTGACTCCAGCCTCATACCCTATTTTCCAGGTCAGCTGCCAGATTCTTAGATTGGCAATGCTGTGCATCTGCCTGGGGATGAGAAACAGACTCCTGAAGAGCAGGATCCTTCAGGAGAAATAGATAGTTTGGGAGAGAACAATCAGTCAGCACTGAAAAGACAATAATAGCATGAGACAGTAGTTAAAGCGGGAGAAGCGATCAGCAGGAGCAAAGTTCATTCCCGTTCACATGCTGTCAATAGAACCAGCAATTTATTTATAAAATTACTTATTTCATTTCTAATCAAAATGCTTGGAGCCTTTTGAAATCTGAAATTTAGAAATATTGTCTGTAAGGACAGCAGAGATCGATTCTTCAATTCTCTCACTGGTGGTTTGCTTGGCTTTTTTAAATGGCATATTTGGCCATACAATCGGATTGTTGCTGACTCCAGATAAAAGGGGAAAGAATTCATCTGCTTCACAAACAGGCTCAAAACAGAATGTTTTGAACTGTTGGCTTTGGTTACTGCTACTTTTTAAAAAAAGGCTAAAAAAACCTCCCACAATCTTCTAGTTTTCCAAAAAGCTCAAAATGTTTTTGAAAGCTGTTTCTCATTTTGATGGGCACAGCAGTGGCAGAGGCATACAAATGCTCTGTGCACAGGGAGAAGGGGAAAAAGGGGCTCCCCTGTACATTTGGGATGAGATTTCAAAAGCACTGCTCTTACTCAAACTCCTGTACTGGCAGGCCCATATCGCAGAGTAGTCGAGCAGATTTAGGGGTTCTGAGCTCTTCTAGTGAAAAAGAAGGAAAAAAGAAATCCCAGCAATTTGGTTATTTCCACATTTAAAGCTTGTTTAATCACAAATTTTATGTAGAAATAGTGCAGAATGCAATTAGAACTCAGTGCTGATTCCATCGCTAGTCAGCAGATGGCACCATGAATTCATCAAACTGGATGGAGACCAGAAGGAAGTATAAATTTATCTCTCAAAAAAGAAAAGAAAAGAAAAAAAGAAAAAAAAAAAAAAAAGCATACACCCAGCTTGACACACATAAATCAGGAATTAAATTCAGAGGGTGTCTCTTTCCCCACATTCCACCCCTCCAGAAAAAATGGGCTGCAGAGCATGCTGTGTGACACACTGATGCACAAACAACAGCTATACTTAAAATGTCCCAGCCTTGCCCTGTCACTGACCTAAATTGTCTCATCACCTCCTGGGAGATTAATAGAAAATAAAACAAAAACAACTCAGAACTATTGGTCCAAACTCTGTCCACCCCTTGCTCTGAACAAGGGCGCCTCTAGAGGAGAAGGCCTCCTGTGGGATGGAAGGAGGGCTCAGAAGCAGCCCACTGGGAAGCTCAGAGGAAAAGCTGGCAGGCAGGGCTGCCAGTCCGGCCCCAGAGCTCGAACTGGCATTTGGAAAGCCTCGCCTCGGTCTTCTGGTCCATGGACAAAACCCCTTCAGCTCTGATACTGTAGCATGCATACAGATGCATGCAGGGGTCCACGAGTCCATCCAGCTAACCAAGGCTGAGAGCAGACCGGTGGAGAACAGTATGAGACTTCATTTCACCCAGTCCAAAGAGCAGAATTCCTACTTGGGATTCAAAAGCTGGTGGAGGCAGCTTCACCCTCTCCCTTGGAAGCGCCCTACATCCTTGGCAGACCATGGCATGAGCCACAAGCTCCGCAGCAGAACCTGCAGCATGTGCCTGCCAGGAGGCCAGCACCGTTCAAAGGAGCAGTGCAGCCCATCTGGGTGCTTGCTCTTCTTCTGGCCAAGCCGCGCTGATCCTAACCTGTGTTGCTGGGATAACCATTTTGACAGGCGTGGAGCTGGCACCCACCTGGCATCACTTGACACCCACCGCACTCCCATAGGGCTTCACTGATGGGTGTGAAGTGCAGAGGAAGGCACGTTCCTGCGCATACACCAAGTGATGTGCAAGATGTGCTCATCCCCAGCAAAAATCTGCTGCCTTAAATATGGGCTCTCCATGCTCTTACATATGAACAGTGAGTGTGAAAATCCTGCCTGCCCATCTGTTCCTTAAGAGGCTTCTTTCTTTTGCTGCATGTTAGCATTTCTTCCCAAATCTTCTTCAGCAGCACAAATCACGCCAGTGACATTTATAGGTTAAGTAAATAGCATGCGGCTGACATCATTTAAGCACTGTAACAGGCACAGTTAGGCTGTCTATGGATAGCTTTAAGGCTATGGACTTCAAGCTCCATTTATCTTGTTCTCAATGAGCGGTAATTAAAAACTGCAGTAACAGAAGTATTGCTCTGAGAAGCAACAGCACTACCATGCGAAGCGCAGATATTCTGGCAACAGGATAGAGTTGAATCAACAGTTTCAACCACGGCACAGAAGTGAAAACTCTGACTTTTGAAATTTAGAGAGGAAAACAGCACAACAGTAAAAAGATGAGCTTACCTTGCATTGCATGGAGTCATCTCATCTTAGGTGAAAGCAGGAAATGCTGTAAATTTTTGCCATTTCAGGCTCTGCTTGTCTGGTTGTTGCAAAGTGATTTTTCTTCCTGACCATTCCTTATTATTCTCCCAGTCTGCCTAGCAGACACAACTCAGGAATTACCAAAACCATTGGCAGTGACACAATTGATTAAGTATGAGCAATACCAGCTTGGGTTTTGCATTCAGTCAGAGCTCTGTAATGGCAGCACAAGGGGCCTCGCTTGTTGAGCAAGAAGGGCTTTATGTCACTCGTCCCTGGAGCAAGGCACAAGTGAGCTTGACGGAAAAGGCAGTGAACATACTGTCAGAAGCCATATTCATAGGGAAAAGGCAGAACAATGGAGATTATACGACAGTGCAGAATCAAGGAATTAAATCACCCTCAAGGCTCGGATATTCCAGGCTTCCCCACAATACCTGCCAGAGACACAAGGGAGGACCTGGAGCGAGCCTCTGCAGATCTCACTGCCTGCACCAACACACTGACGGAAAACCTGCAAAATCAATTGCGGCTCTTCTAAAAATCATGGGCCATGCAACTTCATCTCCTGCTGCATGTTCACTTTTTCGCCTGTTTTCCAGTCTGAAACCGGACTGGAAAACAAGGGTAGGATTTCTTTGAGTCCAACTTTGTTTTTACTCTCTCTGCACAGAAGCGTAACTCTTGCCTGCCTTCCTGCTGCAATAGTGTAGTTCACGTTCAAGTGATTGTAAAAAGAAAGGAAAATAATTGCTTGCTATAAATCGAAGGAGGTTACGTAGGCCACTTACAGACTGCTAACTTAGTAATTAATCTTCTCCCTAGGGATGGAAAGGACCCTGAATCCATGTCTGCCCTTTCAGCAGTGTACCCAAATCACCACAGCAGGGTACTCTGTGCCTGAGTTTCTTTCCCTCTGGATGCTCTTCCAGCTGACACTGAGTAGTAAAACATTTTTTGGCTGGGAAGAGGGTAACAAGAGATCTGAGACACACAATCTCAGCTCCAGCCCTAGTGCCAGGGAAGAGTTACGTCTTCCACAGACAGGGAAAGAGCTTGAACAGGGAAAACTGAGTCTGTCAGCTCAGTCTATAGCAGCTGGATAGCCACGCTGTCCTCCCAGGCTGACATGGAGACACTTTTGCTCAAGCCCTTGGTCTGAGTCAGACGGAAAATTTAAATCTTGACACTGTCTTTCCCAGATTTGTGCTGGGAACAGTCTAAATGCTTGCGTAAGAATGAACAGTAACATTTCAAAGTCTTGCTAAATAAGCTCAACATCCAATTACTGCAACTTAGTGCTTCATTCTAGTGAATAAAAAATACCTGTTTCTGGGGAGTAATGTTTCAGGCTGGCTGTAGATGTGGGAAGTCCCTTGTTACTTCTGGCGCAGTCATACATGGGAATGACGGACACTGCTCATTTTATAGCTCTGTACTCCTCTTCCTGCTGGTATGCGGCCACCACCACCCTGCCTCTTCGAACCATCGCTCGGGTTGGTACAAAGCTCAGAAATCTTAGAGTCTGCTCTCAGCTCTGTCAGAGACCTTGCAATTCGAATCTTCATTTTTTACTTCGTTTTTCCATCTCCTGCCTATAAAATGGGAGGGACAATGACAATTACTAAAAACTAGAAAACTAAGTTCATCCATGTGCAGTCTCTCTTTGCCCCATTTTCCAAAGAGCTTCAGGTACAATGAACCATTGTCCTCTTTCTCATTATTTATTTAGATTTAAAACATCAGGGCAGTGAGGTTGCAAACAATTAGCACAATCCTGTTGGCAGTGTCCCATTGCCAAACCTCTGAGCTTGCAAGGAGGTTCCTCCATACCACTGATGCTCTCCATGGATACAGGGCTGTGCCCACGCAACAGCAAGACACTAGCTTATATTTGCATGATATCAAGGACTGTGGGGTCTTAATTAAAACCTGAGGCCACTCACCCCCACCAGTAGGAGAAATAGTCCTTAATTGGTGCCAAAGTATGTGCAGGCCATTCACAATGCCTTCACCAAACAGCTCTCCTGTGCCTGCTTGTAATAGAAGAGTAAGTTATAGAATAAGACCCACCACCTGCTTGGTAGTCAGTCTGAAATACAGCAACCCGTGACTGCTCAAAAAAACCAATGAAATAAAGGCAGTTGATGTTACTCTATTCAATTATTTTTCAAGGAAGAAGTTGCCAGCAGCAATATTAAAAAACCTATGAAATTCATTCACACTTGTTATCAATTAGGGTTGTTTTTCGATGTACTTTTCTCCTCGCCATCAGGGATTTCTATTCAATCTTCTCCAAGCTTCAAGTTGGATAAAATCTTTTTAAAACCAGCTGCTTAAAAGGAGAAAGCTATTCTTTTCAGCATGGCTTAGGAAAGTTGACATTATTTGTGCCACAGTGTAGTAATAGGAATCATTAGGAATTTTGTTTAGTCAGAAAGGATGCGTTTAAGCTAACAACCAGAATACACCTTTAGAGCACCCAGAGTGTGTGCCTGTTGACTTGCTGCCTCTGCACAGCTTGCTGCTTCCTACAGGGGAGACGTGAGGCTGGCACCACCCTTCTGCCACCCACCTCCGTTGTCACAGAATGATGTGGCTTTAGCACCAGTCTATGGCTTTCATAACTCTTGATATTTCCAACTTTATATGTACCTGCAGCTGGTTGTTGTTTAGACAAGTCCTGTGTTATTAGGGAGTAGCAATGATTGATGGTAAGCCTGAAGCAGTATTTTCACTGTAAGCACTGCTGCTCAGCCCTTGTAAGTGGAGCTAAGTAATTCAGGGATAATTTCATTTGACAATTGTAAGCATGGTATTTGTGAATTTTCATTCTGTCACATGAAGAAAACAGACCAAATTAATCAGGTGTGCACTGCAATTTAGTGACTCTCTCTAGCGATAAGCAACATGCCTTTTACAGCAAACCCACACCTCTCTTCAGTTCACTCACTGCTGAAAATTTCCAAGGACATTTCTTTGTGAACAGCTTTTTGCTCACCAGACCGTCCCGCAAGAGCTTACTTACACAGCTTGATTTATAGCTGAAGTCTGAAAAAGTTTTCCTTCAAGTTCCCCATCTCATGCTCCCTGGTCCAAAACGCTTAGTCCCTCCAAGGCCCTTCTCAGCTTGTGCTCCCTTTTGCTGCTGCAGCTGCCCTTGTGTTTCTGTGCCACCCCTTGCAGGACTCCACAAGGTGTGGGAGGAAAGAAGTCACCTGGCAGCAGATATAGGCCTGACTGCATACCAGCAACCATGGAAGATGATGGAAACAAATCCCACCAGAGCCAGAAGGATAAGAAAAAAGTAATTTTAGAGGCGTACCTGAGCTATGGAGTAGCCAGAGGTTTGAAGTATATTCACAAAACCAAAGGAGCTCTGCAACAGGTTAGTACAACAGCCTGGTGAGCTCAATATGAGAGTTTCAAACTGCGCAATCACAGAGCTGTGGATAATCTGTCTAAACTCCACATTTCATTGCAAAGAAACATCTAACTCTTCAAATGTATCATTGCACTGATGTCAGCATTAACCTAGAAAATGTGTAGCTGAATAACGGTAATTTGAACTCTGATTTCAGAAGCAAGCTGAAAGTAACAAAATGTACTTTATGACATAGCCCATACCTAGCTTTAGATGCCTTACAGACCCTTAATGGTTTGGGAGTTTTTCTTGATGAGGGTTGTTTTCTGGGTTTGCTAATATTTCATTTACAGTAAGGTTGAAGACTGTATGCCAATATATGCACTTGCACCACATTTCTTTAAATATGTTCCAGGAAATGCCATACTTATGAACTGCTCTGTAATGTAATCCTTCAGACTGGAGCAATTCATAAGATCCTAAGAACAAAAAAGCTTTTTCAGCAGGTATAGTTAATCAGGAAGTGAGTACATGCCACATTAGAACCCCCAAGGGTTTCTAGTGCTCAACCAGAGTATGGCCAGTTTGTTGTTTTGCTAGGAAAGCTGTCATAGGACAGACATCCTCATTAGAGCTCCATTTTCACGTTCTCTGGAGTTCAAGCAGAAGCTTCGCTGTCTCTGCTCCAAGATCTTTATTGGTTGTAACCCAGGATGGACTCAAAGGAAAATTCTCAGCCCTACAGTCCAAAAAGTTCACAGTGTAAGAAGCAATTCACACTAAAGATAAACTGTGAAATGCATTCTTAAAAGTGTTTTATTATCATTTTTATTTGAGCCTGGTGCTAGAGGTAGACATCTTTCTTTGACACAAAGCCCCTTGTCCCACTACCAGTGTGAGAGCTCTAGGGACAAAACTGCAAATTGGTTTCCAAGTCTATTTTAAGAGTAGTTTAACAATCAGAAGAGAAAATCTGATATTTAAACCAAATGGCTAAAGTTTGAGTATTAAAGGTGATGGGTCGAGATCCGCTCTAATAGCTCAGAATGAAGAATGAAATGCAAATATCCATGCTGTGCATGGTCCAGCGCCTGCTGGAGTCATGCGTATCTACCTGCTGACTTTGGCAGGGGATAAGGCCACTGGGAAACTCCTGGGGAACTGAAAACCAGGGGGCTGGCATCCTTTTCTTGGCACAGCCTATGCAGCCTACGCAGCATCACATGCTGCAGTGGTCAGTAGTGAGCAGCACCCTTGCTGCAGCACGCAGGTCCCAGCTTTTCATGATAAACTCCAGCTGCCTGGCAGCCTCCAGCAAGATCATCCACCAGGGACCATTTATCCAACACCATCACATGAAGACACCAAGCAGCAGTAGTTTGAGGTCCATGACAGGTCTAAATATTGCCCTTTCCTTCTCACTGCTGGAGCAGACTCAATTAGAACAGGATAACGAATTACATCAGGTTGCACATACAGCAATAACACTCCAAACATGGAGACACACACACTGTGTGGTATTGATGTATACAGCAACAAAGTGTGCCCCCTACAGACATTCAAATGCAGTTCACCTCGCACTGTTTCCAACAACTTCACTAAATATACTCACAATATATGTAAGCAAACCCAGATTAGCAATTAGCAAGGAAAGGTTTCTTAGTGTTTTTATTTAGCTATTTTTGATTAGTACAGTTATATATTTGTTCACTTGCAGAAGTGGAAGGCTTTTACAGCTCTTTTGCCATAAAAATAAAACAAACATTATCAGGTGAGAACATAACTGCACAGAAGAGAATGGAGCAACACTGATTTACATGAGCAAAGGATCCAGCCTTCAGGGTCCTCTGTGTTTTCAAATTAAAATGGACACTATGCAACCTTTAGGCTGAAAGAGGGTAGTCCAGTACAAAAAGTCCTGAAGAAACACTGCTGGTTCAAAACCAGCTGCGCCCTTGTACTATTCTTGTAGAGCACACTGTACACATTTTTTTGGCCTAATTCTTAAAGCAATGTATGCAACCATACACCACACACAGCGGGTATGAAATTCAGCCACATGCTGCTTTGAGTATGTCGGCCTACACCACTGCTCCAAAAGTCCAAATCACAGTGTCATAAACTGGGGGCAAGTTAGTGCTCTGAAATGTGTCTGCTCACGGGAAATTGGAACTACTCTGCTTGTCTAAGGGTTTGTCAACACAGGTGAGATTTACTGAGGCAACTATACTGCTGTAACTGAATGCTAAACCCCTGTAGTCCCACTGATGCAACTCCCTAGTACTAAAATACTTATTTGCTGTTCAAATTAAATTGCTGTGAATACAATATAATTATTATGCTGCCTAATCATAAGAGGAAACATCCATTTGCAGACAACTTCTAAGAAGTGAAAGCCTCTTCTGCCCTGGAAAAGACTAGGCAGATACAAATAACTTATCAACAGATTTTTTCTTTCTCTGATTATGTGTGTCTCTGTTAACAGCCTGCAGTCAGGCAGCTTGGGCTAATGAACAGAGCACAGGTTCCAGACAACTAGCATCTCATCTCTGGTTTTCACATGTTGAGTGACACCAGCTAAGTCGCCTGTTCTCTTTGCCTTGGGGTTTGTTGATAGCACCAACATTTTTTTTCTGGCAAATCAATACAGGAGAAACATCAGACTAATATAGTCACTGTCCAGTTTTCCCAGTTCAGATACTTTTTCTTCTTAACACGGACTAAAATAAAGCAAAACACCCATTGGTTCAGTGTTCCACATTAAGACATTCTCCACACAAATATGGTTCCTCGGCTCAGTGTATCCTAACACTTGGAAAAGGTTTGCACACTTAGAAAGTGAGCTCAAAAGTGAGATCCTCTGTGTGAATCTACCTGGTGTAATTCTCCAGGGGCTTGCAAGGAAAAGCAAAGACACATTTGAATATACTTCCTCTGAAGCACAGAGGAATAAGAAGTTCTTTGTTTCAGCATGGCATTTTACCTGCAGTGCTGCAGACATGCACATGGTGACTGACATCCCAGATGTCCAAAAATAGGTCTTACGACACTATTTTGCCCTGCTAGATGAATGGGATACACAGTAGGTCTGCTATCTGATTTAAATTACCTTAAAGCCTATTTACTGATAGGTCAGCGGTGGTCTAGTCTCAAAGCCCATACTGTGTATTTAAAAGACTCACTGCAATTAAAAAGCTGTGCAGTGCCACTGCTCCAGAGCATGATGGGCTGTTGCAGAAACAACAGCACCTCACAACCAGGCACTGGGTCATGGGAGCCCACATTACTCTAGAGACCCCAGGACATCATCTCCCACTCCATCAGCCTCTGCCACTGCTCCCTGTTCCTAGTAAAAGCTTTATATGGCCTCCATAAACACCAACCAATGCCCAAACAAATGGGCTTTCAAATTTAGGAAATCAATAATGTTATGTACTCAAGGGCTGGATGATGTCTGGACTGACAAAGTTACGCCAGGCTTCCTCTGGTGTAACCAAGTCAGAGCTTCCTTTTCTGAGGTTGATTTTCTTTGCTTGCTTAACTGACAGGTGAGAGCCAGGGGCAATCTTCCTTCTTACCTTCAGGTGCCCACCAGCACACAGGAGTCTGGACACAGCTACTGGAGACTAAAGCAGGCACCAATCCCCAGCAAGCAGCAGCAAAGCCAGAACCCGTGCCTCTCCACAGCACCCATGAAGCATGCCAAGTAGGGAGCCTCACAGCAGGGATGGGTTGGACTGACATCAAAACCACATGTCCTTGGGGGCACTACGCCACTCTACAAAGGCCCCATAAAGAGCATGGCTGCCCAGTACCCTCCACTTGAGTGTACGCATGATGCCTGACACTGACTACACACTGCACTGTGCCTGTGTTTCACATTCGTGCTGGCATGCATGAAGCATTTCAGAGACAAAAAGTCATGAGCAACAAGAAGGCTAAAGAGATAACAGCTTGACATAAATGAGAGGAAGACAGTATCCCTTCAAACCCAACCTGCAAATAAGTGAAAAGAGCCATTGCTCCCTTGGCAACGGTCTGAGATGATTCAGATTGAAAGTCAGCGGTGTGCCATTGCACTCCTGAGCACACCTTGGGTTATTAATTTTCCCCTTAGTATTTTTGAACAACAAAGTCTAAATCATGTGAAAAGGTTTGTGTGTGTCCTTCTCCACCCAGCTGGCACAGGCTATGGTCAGCAGGCTAAAAGAGATGACACATCCTGCAAACTGCCTATGAGAAATGAAATGTGGTGAATGTGCCAATGCGTCCCATTTAGAAAGAATAGAGCAAGGCAGAAACATGCTGGCACACAGCCCTTCAGGTCAGCATTACCATTCTGCAGATATAATATGATCTGGAAAATACTAGATTTCAACTGCCATCATAGTCTTTCAGGAACATAAAACTTTTGACCTTTTTTTCCTCATAACATGGAAAATTTCCATCCATATGGTTCTCTGCAAAGCAGTAAGAATGAAAAAACTGGGAACATCTCACACAGGAACAGTTTTGGTTAAATAAACATTAAGGTGGGAATATATAAGGATAGCACCTGTGTGCTACTCATCTAACACTCAATCTTGCACACTGAAATGTCTGCATAAAGTCCTGGACTCACTGAGATTGGGAATCAGAGTTTTATTCATTGAGAACGGGAAGGAGAAACATTACACATAAGAGAAAAGGGATTTTAAGTTTAACTCATCAGCGAAGATAACACTTGGGCACTTTCTGCACTATCATATATTCATGTTTTAACACAGAAGTCATCAGTATCCTGAAATGCCTAAGTTAGCAGCTTTCATATATTCACAGCTTAATAAAGTATAACTGTCATGTGCTGCAAATAGTCACTTTATACAATCAAACGATGAATTCATGATCTTGTAGGTACTAAAACATGCACACATACCTGCTAAACTGAAAAAACAATCCACATTTCATCTATTAGCTGATGGGCACATTCTAAAATCACTATTTGCTATTCTCAGATTATTTAAACGTATAACTCACATCCATGTCACATCACAGGCCAAGGGCCAAAGTAACTGTTTGGCTTCATAGCTGTGAAAGAGATGGCTCATCTTTGCTAACTTAAACAAATACGCAATTCTCTGAACGCATGGGGAACAGTTTGAGACATTAAACTCTGTAATAGAAAAAGAGATTGCACAAGCAATCAAAGAGATCACAAAGACATGTTCGATCAGCATGACATGGCTATCTCACTTTTGGGGTACTCTTAAGAACAGTACTAGATCTTCAGGAAACGCCAAATACTTATCTTCAGAGAAAAATCAAGCGCATCTGAAGGTGCCAGACAAGAAGCTTGCCCTTGCAATAAAAGGCTTGGGTTTGACTTCTACTGCACTAAGAGTCATTCTGCCTAACCTCAGCAAACCTGTAAAACACTACGATGAAAAGTGCATTACTCCACCTTTTGTTAAATTTGGTGCTTCCTTAATTTTTAACCTCTTGCTTGGAACCCCAGCGCTGATCGGGAAGCAGCATGGGTCACCCAGGTCAACACAGTGAGCTCCAGTGCTACAAGCGGCTGTTCCAAGCAACAAGAAAAGTAAGAGATGAAGGGCATTGTGCACTTTCTAGGCGTGGGTTGTCAGTGAAGTTGCTGTGCACAACACCATTTGGTGTGGGTACTCATTTCCAGGAAACACTTTGGTAAACAACTTTGAAGTCAAAATGAAGAATTAGAGCCCGAGCGCTTTTTTGCTTTTATCCACCCTACGTTCATGACTGTACTAGTCCATTTAAATGGCAAAGCAGCACTGAATGCAAACAGCCTCCTTCTGCAGGCTGTCTCTACAGTTCAATTACCAGCGCTTTAACAGTGTTAATTAGCATTCCTCAGAGCTAGATCTCTTTGAGTGACAGGTAACCATGGAGAGTCACAATCCTGTAGGTGATCAGCAAGAGTCTGACTTTTCTTTTTAATTAAAAATTAGAAATGCCTTAAACAATAATAATAACTCACTGATTTATGCTATTATCCCAGGGTTGCCAGGCTGGGGAGAACAACATTAGTGTTGTAAAAATGAAACAATTTTTAAATGAATAGACCAGGGCAACAGAAAGGAGAGAGGGTTTATTATCTGTAACAACAGAATGTACTTGTAATGATGGTACAAAATAGTAGACACTTCTCCAGAGAGTTGGCATGGAGACCAAAAATAGGACACTTTGCTGAATGTTGGATGGGATTGCCCCAGTTTGTTTGAAATTTTAATGAGATAGATAAATACTAAGTCTGTTGCTCAAAAGGAATTTTCATCAGGATATCATTTCTGTAAGATTTAACCATGAGTTGATACTGAGAGATAAAACCGCATCTGGTCCAAGTGAGAGCCAAGGCTGGAAACCTTGTCAATCCGAGTCAGACAACCAATTAGTGAAAATTGTTTTCAAGGTAACTATGCCATTTCCTGCCAGCTAATGATCTGGTTCTCTTTCCAGAAATGGACTCCAGCAGCAGAAAATTCATTGTCATATATTTGAAAACTACAGCCGGTCCAAATCAGGTTGACCCAACCTAATCTGAATACCATTCATCAACAAATAATGATGAAAATTTTTAAGCCAAGCTTGCCAAAGATGGGGAGAAGGATAGATGCAGATTTATAATTATGAAATATGTCCCAAGACAAAGTCATCTCAGCTCAGCAAATTCATTACTTGTAGATTCTAATGACAACGGTTGCATATAAGACAATAAAAAGGAAACAGATAATAGAGCAAAAATTATTCTAACAACAACAATCACAGTTCAAAACTCTAACCATTTTTCACAGGTAAAAATCACAGCTATTACCAATAAGGGCTCTTTAATCCTTCCCAATATAATTTATTAATATATGCAAAAAAATGACATTAAATCAATGTGGTTCTCTCTGCTATGGAGTTATTTACATCTTTAAGAGAGTATCATGCTACTAAAATGTAACTCTATATGAGAAGGAAGGGAGGATCTAAAGGTAATTACATGCCTATCAAGTTTTTTGTTAGATTTCCTTTTAAAATCAGAATGGTAATCTAAAAACTTAATTTCTACAAAGGCAGGTCAAAACACTTTCTTAAAAATACAAGAAAAAAACCCCACAGATAGCTTTCCATCTTACCAATTATAATTGTATAGTAGGCACTAGTAACATAAAAATGCCTAATTTTCAGATCATTAAACAAATATTTTAAGCCTACAAATGGATAAAAAAGTAGCTATCTACAGCTGCCAGGTCAGGCAATAGCCAGGACTAATCACAATTTTACTGAAGTTTAAATAGAGCCAGATAAAGAAAAATAAAGAAGAAAATTAAGACAAAACATGTCTCTGAGTCTAATACTATCTTTGGATTTTTTCCACATTTACAAAAATATCAGTCACTGACAGATTTTTAACTCCACTGAATGCTCCAAACTTTTTATTTTGGAAGGAGAAATTTCTCAGGCAGACAATTTTGGGAACTGGCTTTGTGCTGTTTCTGAAGAGACTTAAGAACTACTCAGCCCTGTGAGCACTCGTCCAAAGAGGAAATACCAGCAGAGCTGTTAGCGCTGAGCTGACCCAGTCTCAGCTAACCCTGATGATTCCCAGTATATTTAGCTTGAGTACTTACTAGTTATCCACACACACATGCACATCTCCAAATTCTGGGGACTTGTAATCTTCTTCTGACCCTCATATTTCAAGGAAATAATGCATCAAGATTAATAATAAAGCTATTTTGGTGAAAATTCAGTCTGCTTATGTATCATGCAGAATGGTGCATTCAAATACTGTAAATGTTAGTCACCAGCATCAACAGAAAATTCTTAATAAAAGGCAACTAGTGGAAAAGAACTCTCAGAATAAAGGCAGCCTGCTTTTGAGACCAGGTTCTTCAGCTTGTCTTTAAAGAGGTTCTGCTTTCCTTAATCTCTACTGCAATGCAAGGGAGCAAGCAAGGGAAAAGAGACAGCTTACACAGGAATGGGGCAGGAAAATAAACCCACCACTCAGTGGAATAACTGATCTTGTCTTTGCTGTTTGAAAGAAAAACTCTCAAGGATTTGCAACAACTGTCACCTACTAAAACAGAAAGTAGATTTAAGCAACTACACAAATCACTGACTCCTATCAGTAAGTTCCAGATTGAAAGAGTTAACAGAAAATGTGCAAAGCTGTGTTAGAAATAGTTATCTTCTCACACGCTAAAGAATCTTTCCTAAAGTGTTTAGTTCAGAGCTATTTTAGTTAAAAAAAAAAAAAAAATTAGAACATTGAAAATTAAACCTTCTATAGGTTTAACAGCAAAGTGCTTACTGTGTCCTTACTGTGCTGTTTAACAGTTTATATCCTTCTTACTTCACTGACCTAAATAATTACATCCTGGCAAGTTTAGGTTTTCAAAGATTAATTATCCTATCCAAAGATGATTCATTTGCCTTTAAAACACTTTCCCTTCATGTTGGCAAACTGATAAGATATTAACATGCTTACATGCCACTAGTAGGCTACAGTCCAGTCTGCAGCATCAAATCACATTTGAAATATGAAATGAGCTCTCTGCTCTCAGCTCAGGGATGAAGTTCACTGGGAAAGGAAGCTGATAAATTTCCCCCAGAATGGCGATCAGAATTACTCAGCAAGGTCTCCTGATACGATAGCCTCCCTGCCTTGCCCTGTGACTGTGTAGCTGAAGGGGTTACTTGCTGGAATCACTTGGTTTCTCTTGCAAAATCTTTGACAAAATCTTGACCGCTCTGATCCTTCCCAAAAGTCAATGCAAGCAATCAGACTTCCTTCAGTACAACCTGCACCAAGACTTAACAGCGCTTCTGTTACTGATTCTGTGGTTGATCCTGGTGGATATTGGGTATTAGCAAGTATTTATAAAACTTCAGAATTTTATATAAGCTATGACTTCTCCTTTTCCCTGACAGAAACCTTCTGGCTATAAAATTAATCACCCTGGCATTTTTCTCAAACCATGCTCTGCTTCTCCTCTTTCAACTCAGTCATCTTAAAATCAAAAATAACCTCAGTCCAGTCCAGTCTTTACATTAGTATACTTGTAGGTAGGCATCATAGGATACTATAAAAAATATGGACCAAGAGGTCTATATTCTTCACCAGCCTGTAACTGTGAAGATAGCTTCCAAGAGCAGGAGTCTTCACAGGCAGTGCTTTAACACTCTGTCCCTGTCATGATAATCTTATCTTGCTTTTATAATTTCTTAACATTCTGAAATGTTTACAATTTGATACAACCCATTTTCTGAATAACATTATTGGAAGTGCTATAAATCTGCTGCTTACAAGTCCCTCTGGATGACTGAATAATTATAGAGCTGAAAACACTTCCTTCAGGATGAGAAGTAAAATGTACCGAAAATATTAAATTATTAAAGTGAAAAAATTGCTCTACTGAAAAACAGGGCATGACAAGAAAACGTATCTGATAGGAAGTTACACGGCAAGTTTGTAATTTACCAGTGAACTATACAATGAATTGTGTAATTCCTGTCTCTTTCACCAGAGCCCACGCTGGACACAGTTCTCATCCCACTCCAGGGTTAAGGATTGCCCCAGGAGGTGCACAAGCTGGACCCTGTTGCAAGCCCTCTGCAATCACAGCACACTGCAAGCATAGCACACAGGGCACTGGTGCTCTGCCTTCTGTGGCTTACTATGGCATGCCAGTAGACAATCAGCAGAGGCTGCCCCACAAGATGTTAAAGTTCAAATTATTACAAACTGGTACCTATATGCAGTCCCTACAGGCTGAGCCACATTACAGGAATGTCATCTTCTCTTACTCCAAATAACACTAAACTGTATTTCCATCAACTCCAGAAGAGCCATCAAGCTCAGAAGCAGGAATACTGTAGGTGGTGACCAAGGAAACTTTGTGCTCCTCACTCAAGCACAAACTAAGAGATCAAAAGTTGAGTGTGGCACTCACTTGTCTTACTATTATAATTTGCATTAGGTCCAATTTTGAGTCATTTTATAAAGATTGCAAGCATAGACTGGATTACTGACCTGCTCTCAGGCTCCTTTGTGAACACAGACATAGGAGTAGCGCTGTTTCCACATGGCTAAATTTTGCCTAAACACACGTGGCCCAAGGAAAGAGAAGATGCAAGTCAGACATTCAAGAAAATAACTTTTGCATCTTCTTTTAAAAGTTGTTGCTGGAAAAGATGCTGGCAGTTGCAGAAGCCCTGCTCCTTTCAGACTTAATGTCTAAATGGGAATTTCAGTGCTGCTCAAAATAGATGCTGCATCTTAACTTTCCCAGGAAAAGAACAGGCATTGGAAACTAATAAAAGTTTACTATACTTTGTCCTTTGCAGTAAAGAGGTTGAAACGCACCTGCAAACCTAGAAAGAGAACAGTAGGATGCACATTCTTATTCCAAAAAATTACTTGCAAAGGAGACAGTATCACAAAATCATATATTGAGTTTAAAATGTATGTATGCAGGTAGCTGTGCACATGCTACAAGAATTTCAAATGCACAGGGGCTAAATCTGACTTTCAGGGATGTCAGAAAGCTGTTTGATACTTATTTCAGGGGGCCATAAGTGACTTTATATTCAGCAGAATGGGACAGAAAGTATTTCTCTTAGGTACAGCAAACTGAGTATCTTGCAATGAAAGGAAGCATTGTTTTATTTTAACTAAAGAGAAATAGTTGATGAGTGAATAAAAGCATGATGTAAAGCCTGCTGAAATCAATGGAAATATTTTCATTGACTTCTCCAAGCTTTGGATCAAGCCTCAAAAGAGCAGCTATTTCTCTCTGATACAGCAAAGAATCAATTCCCTCTCCCAGCGGTACTCTAAATAATTCAATATTTTGTCTCAGATCATTTCCAAAGAAAAATGATGAGGATGTTGTTTAAGTGGGTGATACCCTGAAGTGACAGAGTTTACAATGCGCTCAGTCCTGTAAGATCTCCTGTGTTCTTCACTCACACAAAGACAGGGCAGAGTCAAAGCACCCCTCTGACACCAAGCAATGCCTAAGCCATTCCCCAGTTGCAGGACAACAAACAATCACACTTCTCTCACTGGCCAGAAAGAGCTGGAGGAGTTTTTCTAAGGAATGTCTATACCATGGCATATCTTTAAAGCAGCAAAATTATTTTGCTTTGCAGTAAAATCAGGATCACAATTTGTACAATTCTCTTTGACGCACACAGAAGGGCAAAACTGCACTGCTGATTGTGTTATTATTTATCAAAAGAAACGATACTCTCGCCATTCTCCAATGCTTTTGCTTTCTAGAGAAAAACACAATATGGAAATGATATCTTCTTTTGACTTCTGTTCTGCATGAAAAACCGATTGGTAAAGGGCAAACCAGCATTAGAGTGAGCAACTCTGCTCCCAAACACAGCAAAACCTTGCTAATTTTTACTCTCCTACCACAATCAGGCGCCTTCTGTGCACCAAATCTTTTCTCCTGTAAACTGGAGAAGCCTGCTGCAAACACGAGCGGCACCATCCATGCTGCATCCCACGCACAGAGGCCAACAGGAGCACAGCCCCACTCACAGCCACACTCTGTTTCATCTGGCAGCAGAGCAGTGCTGGGAGGGATTCTCCCATTTGCACAGAACAACGACAGTTTGCAACACGCCAGTTTAAGGGTGGAAAAAAACCCATCCCACTTCTCCACTCCCACCAGGCAGCTCCCTAGCAACAGCTGACAAATGCACAGGATGAAATGGGTACTGAGCTACGGCTCACGCGATTATCCCCCTTCCTTATCACTTCTGATTGAGTTACACCTGCAGAGAGAATCTCAACCAGCAGCACCTCTGATGAGTGTGGACGCGGCAGCTTTGGCACGTTTGCTCTCTTCCATTCGCAACACAAAGCACAGCCACAGACCAGTCTTCCATCACCATCTATGGAGAAATACTAATGAGCATCTGTCCAAGCACGCTCTCATTTTCCTCCCAACCTGCTTGTTGTATGTGTATATGTATACTCATGCTCTTGCTAACTGTGCATTCAACTGAGCTGGATCACAGACAGCATTATCTGCTTCCAGGACCAGGCATTACACCTCAGCTGCACTGTGATGCCCATCCCAAAAGCTTGCCCTGACTCCAATGCAAAGCCTGGAAATCCTCATGCGCAGAGAGAAGCCTGCCGCTGAGGCCAGCTCCCCTGCCAGCTCTGCCCTAAGATCTGGAAAAGACACCAGCTCAGGGCTGCTTAGTGATGTTTTCTGGAGATCAGCCGGTATCCCTGCCAAAGCCCACCCAGATGCTCAGCTGGGCCAGCTGGCTGCAGCTCGCCACTGGCACAGCTGGGGCAGCCGCGGGGCATGGTCCACTGCCCAAAAGCACACATGAAGTCATCCTCACGGGTGGTACAAAGTACACCTGCTGTCCTCTCAGATGCCAGGAAGCGTGTGGTCTTGACAAAGCCAGAGCTGGGGATCCTCATCAACCGTGCTCTGCTGTTTGCCTCACACTGCCATGTACAGCCTGACTTACACACCACCTCCCCCCCTTCTCCCTAAAGTACTTCTGCTCTGGTGTTTGAGAAGGTTGCATTTCCTAAACTGAGCTGTTACTCAAACAAAGAGACTCAAAATTTCTGAGATCCTTAAAATTTTGGCAGGAAGTGCTCTTTTGGTGTCAGGACATGTAAGAATGATGAATATCAACGACACAATAATAAACAAATTACAAAAAATACAGACCATTAGTTTTATATCTTTTCACTTAAACAGCTTTCCCAAACCTTCCAACTCAGATTCCTCCTCCCAAACTGATTTTTCATTGAAGAGGTTGTACAATACCAAGGGCAATTTGGCAGAATAGCATATTTAGGACTCACTGTACAAAAAACAAGAACCACCTCTTTGATTTACTGTGTATACCTATGAAGATGAGTTAATATCAACATCACTCCCATTCGAATTGCCATAACAATGCTTTGTGAGCAAAGTCCAAGACTAGAAGCAACTATTTAAATTCCTTGGTTTAATCATCATGTTAAGATATTTTTTTAAAAAAAAAAAAAAGCAAAACCACTTTTTTGCATTTTTTTGTATTAGCAAGAGATGAGAATTAATATTATAATTAGAAGCTTTCTTCTTGTACAAACCATTTAATCAATTTTATGCATGAAGTATTTCACTTTCTTGCATGGAAATTTGGGCACTAAACTCAGAAGACACACGCTTCTTCCCCACTCACTACACATGAGCACCCAACTCAGTATTCACAGCCTCTCATTCTGCATTAGACTCCGCAGCTGGACTGTCACACTAAAAAAGACCACGATACCAATCTGTGTGTATCACATCAATAAGGCACAGAGTAACGCCCTATGCATACCACCACCCTGATCCTCCAACCATTTTAAAGAACAGGATGAGACTGTCACAGTCGTGCAAGTAAAGGGTAAAAGCATGAGAATTTAATAGGTATACGTACCTAACCACAACAGAAATTAGCTGCTAAAACACCACTTCCTTTTCTAATGAGCAATTTTATGCAGCAATGGACAAGATAAATTTGAGAGCTGCTATTTATTACAATGCTCAGAGCACACAGGAAGTAAATCTACTGAGGAAGACACAGCATCCAGCCCTTAAATGCATTAACCCCAGACTCAGATAGGGGAGAAATCTTCAGCTTTTTCTTTAACCAACCCTGGTTTTGTGTTATTAAACACTCCCCTCACTGTTGATAAAAAACAGCGGTGCAGGAGACCCCACACTAGCAGTCTTGCCTCTTTTCCACTCCAAGCTTGGCTCTGCCTTCGGGAGGCTCCCAGCCGGATCCCACACTGTCAGGAGCATGTGTACACCCGCTCTGCTGCGAGACACACAAAACCGCATTGCAGCCCCTTTGATTCTGTACTTTCTGTCTCTGCCTAGATAACTTTTCAGAAGCTGACAGCGCCTTTACAATTTAATTGGTGTTGACACCTTTTGAAGCAATGCCTTGAGGCACCGAGGGTCATTGTCTACTTTATCCTGCTTTTCTGCGGCTGCCTCCATTTGGCTACCTTGCAGCCTGTGGTGCTGTGGTGGCCCCTGCACTCTTCATTCATGTTTGCACTTGTACTGGGTCCCGTTACAAGGACCCTTGTTAAACGCCCAGCAGGCAGCACTGAATAGAGATTTTGACTATCTGGGATTTGAAGGCCTCTAGCAATAACGGAGAAAGCCCTGTAAACACAAAAGTATCCCAGTAGCAGTGGGGCATTAACGTAATCACACATTTATGCCACAGGACCTCAGGACCAAGCTCCTTACTGTCGATTCACTGGTTATTAAGCCTTGATAATTAGGTGGTTTCCCGTGACTTTTCTTTCTTGGGATTCACCAACTATCATTTTCCATATGTCCCTTTTTCCCAGAGCAGCTATACACCCTCACACATTCAATAGGCCAGGCAGATGGTACCACGTACCAGGCTCTGAGCAGCCAAAGCCAATTCAAAGCAAGTAAAAAGGTTTGGCATGACATCCCCAAAGCTGCCCAGGAAACCTGAATCCAAAAATCACAGAGGTCCCATGGCCTTATGATAGCAAACACATCTCTCTAGGTTCAGCTCTGCAGTGCCTGCACCAGTGAGACTCTTATAGGCAGTCATGTCCCAAAGCAGCACTTACGCAAAAGATGAACAGGAGAGATGCTGCCAGAACTTTGAGAATTGTTTTTCACTTTATAAACAACTTTTAATATGCATTTCTGTGACTTTTTCCAGGTTTAAATAATTAAGGCTCTCAAATATCCTACCAAAAATGCAAAGGACTCACTTTATTTAGTCCTAAGTGTCAGCCTGTGGACACATCTTGGTAAAACTCAGCCTCAAACACTGTATTAAGTCAGTGAACAAATAAGAGCAAACACAACTAAAATGGAAAGTAAGATTTCAATTAGGTAAGTTTGAGATATTAAAGAGTGGCCAAAATTACCTCAGTGGCAATTTCCTATTTGAAAAATACCCTCCCCTCCCAGAAAGCAGTCGTGCTAGTCAAACCTGATGGCCGGGCTTTGTATTTTCCAGCCCCCTCTTAGCCACATTTTAGTGTCTGACTTTGCACAGTCATTCTGAATTCCAGCAGTTCACCTACAGGCCTCCAACAAATAACACTTCTAATTCCAATACAATAGAATCAACTGCTCCTTCTTTCAGTATCATTTGGTCCTCTGCCATTTGAGGGATGCTTGTCCCTGTGTCCATGATTCCACCAACCCCTCACTTCAACTGCAGAAAAAAGCAAGCAGAACTGGGCCCCTGTGTACAACTGCGCCCATGGAAACTGGGATTCAACGCCAGATCTTTACTCCTTGTTGCCTGTCATGTCCACAAGCCTATTGCTCACAGCCAGCTGCAGCCGTCCTCCCCTCGGTCCCTAGCCTGCCTAAAAGATAGCTGCATCTCCAGGCTCTTTATTTGAACCAGTGCCACAACCTGTAACATTTCCATTACCTCAATTAACATACAACTGCAAGAGTTACTAAGAATAAAAACTACTTTCCATGCACTGACAAAGCTGCATCCAACTGTGATAAAGGACTTATCCTTTCCTATGCTCTATGAAATCCATGTGCAGCTTCCCATGCCTTTCTCTGGTGTGGCACGATGTACTTTCATAAAGTCCAACAAACAGGGCAAAAAACCCCTGTAGGTGTAGTGGAAGAAAGGAGTGGCTTTGGAGAGGCCAAGCTGGCCTGGTTATGAACAGACATGACAGAGAGTTCCACAGAAACCACTCGTGATGACGGGTACACTGTTTCAATGAGCTAAATGTAAATAATGCCAAGAACAGCTTCCGGCTGTGACACGCTTCATACGGCTCTGCTGGCTCAGACAGAAGAGGGTTCCCTTTGGCTGACAGAGGGAAAAGCCATCTGCAGAGCACAAGTATCTCATGAACAGCATTAGCAATGACAATTTGCTGCACAGACTTGAGAAGAAAGTCACTGGGTAAGAGCTGATTACATCCGCCTATGTGTCCGCTTCCTTGAAGGCTGAAGTCAGCCAAAAGGTCACTACAGCTGAGCTAAGAGAATATGTTGGGGCAGAACCCTGCTTTTCTTCCGTTTTCATCGTCTCATATAGAGCCTGCAGGAGAGGACAGCAGCCAGTAAATAAAAAGTAAAGAAGCTCTTCTAGACTGGCCACTCTCTGTCTAAGTTCAGTTCAAGTTGTTCCTTGCAATGATTAAACAAAAAGTACAACTCTTTCCTCCTGGAGGCAAGAGCTTTTCAGAGTCCATCGCAAGGTAGAGAATATTATCTATGTACATAAAGACCAACCATACCTGATCGGATGAGAGGCTGATCTCTTATATAACTGATCTTTGTGCCCCTTCATTTAAGAGCCTTTAATGAAGTTTTCTTCCACCATTGTGCCCAGTCTCTTTCCAAGTCCATACAAACTTTTGTTACCCACCACTAGATATCCACCCATTCCAGAATCATGATGCTCATTTAGGATATCTGTTGTTTTCCTAACAAACCATATAAAATAGCACAAAGTACAGGAACTGTTCCCACAGCTAGAAGGTTCCTCATCTTGAACTCTAGTCTTCTTACAAAAGCCTATGGAGAAAACTTTAGTTCTATTTTTTTATATGTTCAATAACCTCTTTTTGTATTTTTTTTTAAATTCTTCCGTATTCTTCTCCAAGGTGAGAGGAGCATTCCCTGTTCAAGGATTTCTGAGCACAGAAACTGCCTAGCCAAAAGAAGCCCCGTGTCTCCCCTCCCTCTGACACACCTTATGTGGGAGCCCGCTGTCATGGACTTTTCACACCCTCAACACAGGCAGACAAGAAAGGATATACCTGTCCTTTTCAACAGCTAGCATGGATAGATTACATTCAGGTACAGTCTACGTCCAGCAAGACGCAAAGGCCTCCCCAACAACTCTTACTAAGGCCTGTATCCTTAGGGCCAAATAGTCATGCTGATTACAGTGCACTCCAAAATCTGCTTATTTAAGGAAGAAAAGGACTAAAAAAGCCAAACTAAATGTTTCTCTGTATTTACAAAGGGAATTTACTCTTGTTTGAGCTGGATCTATATCTGCTCTGGTTGTCTTCCAGGAATTTGCCTCTGATTTACAGCATGCTGAAGATGAAACTGTCCATCTGACTCTAGTTATCAAAAAAAGCAATACTGATCCTACTGGGTGTCAGAGAGGGGATTACAAATGAGGGAAGGGGATGCCCCAGCTGACTGGACACACTTAAAAATCCTTTCCTTTCTGCATCCAGCATCTGCTTTTTATTAAAGCAAAAAATAATAATGCAGTGTTTACTCAGGGCACAGGGTAGCTGTAAAATTTAATTAATCACTGTAACTTAGCTTGCTGAGATTTTTAAATGAAAAGCCCTATAAAAATGTAATGCTCATATAAAGAAAAAACCTCAAAATTGCCTAACTTCCTAACAGCTTTTGTATTGTGTCTTATGGGACCAGTGGCTGGACACTGCCTACAGCCTTGATTCAGCAAATTACTTGGAAGCAAACATATACCCAAGCCAATGGACACCAAAGCATGCATTGATTCGGTTGACTGGGGACGGACTTAAATTGGTGCCCTATAGACTGTCTCCTTACATATTTCCCATCCCCCTCTGACGGCATCCAAATTACCAATGGAGTCTTCCTTTCTCACTCAAGAGATTTCCAAATGCAGCTCTAGTCAGAGTCAAAGTATGAGCCCCCATTTAATTGTACCTTACTTCATGAATATCCCTATGGGTCTGAATAAGCTTACTTATTTCAAAGTATGTTATTGTGAAAAATAATTACATCTAGGATTGCTGATCTAGAAAAAGCAAGATTTCCACCCCCCAACAGCACTTGCCTGGGATTTGCCCCAAGGTATAACACATGAATGCACATTGGTGGTACAAAAGATGAATGCTTTATCTCAAGTGTTTCTTTTGTCTTCTGGGTAATTCAGTTTCATCATATGAATATATACTGTTACAAGCTGACAATCCCCGCAGATCTCCTTTCTTCTAAATCAGATATGCTAGAAGAGAGCAAATACCCTTTTTTTGCCTAGTTTACAGCCTCTAATAAAGATTAGGACATAAGGATGGGATGTGCACGGAATGTTTCCTCCCCCTACAGATATTATTTTTGCCGTTCCAATCTCAACAAAAAACCCTCATGGGTTAATTTTTGTTACAAGGAAAAGCAGAAAAGGAAGAGGGCCCCTAGTGAGGTACAATAACATGTGCAGGTTTTCTTGGATCAATTGCCAGCATTGACACTGTATCCTTCAGCTAGCAGTCTATGATGAATGGTACCCAGTAGCATTGGAGAGAGCAACAGCAACCAGACAGCATGGGTGACTGCATGCCCTCCTAACCGGCTGATGAATCAGGAAACTCAAGAGAGACTCAGAGTGTGGGAGCCAGAGTGGTAAATGTTTTCATCTTTTTCTTTTACGATCTTCCCTTCTCATTTATATAGGACATTTTAGAGGCTGAGCTTTGTTACAAACTATTAGCCCAAGGCAGTGGGTTGGTGAAGTGAGATTTCATGGAAAGACAGAGCACAAGAACGTGTGAACAACTGGAACTACATGTGAAATTAGTGGTTTGCTGTTGAAGGAATTTCTGTTTGGATTGTAGCTCAGACAGTTGCCTTGACGCACTGGAATGAAAATCAGCACCCAACGTGCCCAGAGATGAACCACAGAATTGTCAAAAAAAAAAAAAAAAAAAAAAGCCACTCTCCTTTTTATCTCCCAGAATCCTGAATTCAAAATGAAAAGTCCACAATCACCCACAGCACAAAAAGTCACAGCACTGTGCAGTACTGCGTTACAGAAAAAAAGACACGCAACTCCCCCCAAAAAGCATCAAAGTGAGACACTGGTGTTTCCCATTGCCCAGATATACTCTGTCTCACTCCATACTGCAGAACCTAACTTTAAGCAATCCCACCTCTGGTCATAACCAAGAGCAAAGGAGGCACCTGAAGGCATGTCTATGAGTGTTATGGATTTCTCTGGTCTCTTAACTAGGTACAGCTCTTAAATACCAAGATGAGAAATCTGGGGCAATGAAAACAATGTCTTTCCCAGCAGCGTGTGCTTGGGATGGTAACACAAGAGGCTTCTAAAAAACAAACACACGAAACACATGAGGAGCCCATACAGGGAAAGGGATATCCAGGAACAGCCCAGAAACACTTTATTTCTCTGATGGCAAGGCAACCTCACTCAAATGTTTCAATTTAACTGAAGGCGAGTAGAGATGCAATGCTACGAGGTCCTGCATGGTATTTGCTTGGGTTTACTGCCAACACATCAAGGTGGGAGCCACTCTGTGAGTTAATTCCATGGGCACATTACAGAACTGCATTAGATGGCTGAGATTAGACTGCAGGAGCTCTACCACTGACCAAAATTAAAAATATTGTCTACAGCTTGTTAAAATAGTCCTTTTTGTCCCTTTACTGAGAGGACTTTTTGTGAGACTTTCTTCCTGTCAAACAAATGGTGCATTTTCCACTTGGAGGGAAACCACACTGCCCATTGGGAGAGCCGTGCAATGGAAATGGCTGAGGAACAGAAATCCCAGCTGTGAGAAACTGAGGGCTCTAACCAAAGGGAAAGGTCTTTTTCCTTATTAATCAGTTTGCAAAATACGAGATCATGGGAGGAAAGGGGAGTTCCTCTAATTAAATATTTACCATTAAATCTCTACAGGGACTCCTGCCATAAGTCAGGTATTAAAGAACAAGAGAATTAAAGTAATTTATTTCCTGCACCATGGTATACACAATGCCTGCATGATGGAACAAAAATCTTCACCCTGAAGGAAAAGCATTAAAGATGAAACTCTCTTCTCCCTCCAAGTACACCTTTGATGCTTACCCTTGTCTTTTGCACTCCTTAATTTTTATTAAATTACTTCATATGAAAACTTCAGATCTTTGGATAAATGTATTCAGTCTCCAATCTTAGCAACAGGAAACTGAATACTTACATTTAAATACATAGCTTGATTTTCAAAAGCATAGGCTACTATTAATGGATTTATAAACCCAACTTTATCTTCTGGTAAAGTTGCTTTTTAAATGCTTTTAATTTGATTTGAGAGTATTTTGTAGAACCATTTCATGTTTTGTTTGTCCTTGCTTTTACAGGAGAGGGAAATTTTGAGTTGGCCAAACACAAGTAACTTCCAGGTGCTTCAAGCAGATGGAATGGAACATGCATGTCCTACCAAAAAAAACCCCAAAACCAAACTAAACCAAGAAAACCCCACAAACAAAAACACAAAGGAAAACCACTGTTTTCACACTTAGATAGAAAAAGATTTGAAAAATTGCAATAGGAAATCTCCAGACAAAAAAGGGGGTTCCTGTAAACTTAAAAGTTACTGAATGGACACTGGAGTGAAGGAATACCACACTAGAGGCAATTTGACCTGTATAGTCAACAAAAATCACACAGGTGATTCACCATGGCCATAAGTATTAATGACATATCCTTCTATTCTACCTCAACAAGAAAAAACAACAATAAAAATTCTTCCCTAGACTATCACAACCATTAGAACATTTTCTCATCACCTTCCTAACTCAAAGCAAAGAATCTATCATCCAACATCATTCATCCAGGGGAGCAGCAAGAAGAAGGAGGAACCAAGATGTCAGGGAACACAACAGAGAAAGACTACAAAATCCAACAGCTTGGCCTGACAAATTACATGTCAGGCTGTGTTGAACAAGCCCATATTCTGACTGGTGTGTGTCATGCTAAGCAAGTGTCATATTTTGTTTATTTCTACAGCAAAATAATGGAAAGGAGGAAGAAGCGTCAGAGGAGGCTGACAGAGGAACCCAGCAAGAGTGATGAATGTTTTGGTTACAGTCGCAGGTCGCTCTAGCAACCATGGCTGATTCCAGGAATGCTTTCATCCAGCTCTTGCACATAACAAAGCCTAAACTTGTCTGGAATATGTTTAGGTTTCATATAGTTCAGGCACACCTCATTTGTAAATAGTCTGTGTCACTTTTAATAGAAATTCTTGTTCTTGAAAGAAGCCCAAATAAGGCTGTTAGAATGCCTTTAGTCAGGAAAATCAAGACTTCCCATAATTCTAGTAAATGGTGAATTTCTGTAGCCTTCAGACCTCAGTCTGGTCCTAAAAGCAAGTCCCACTACTGCAGTGTTAGAATGATGAAAGTAGCTGTCAATGGTTGTGTCCTGAATTATTCCAACAGCCAGAATGTATTGTACAGTATGCGAGCGTGAGAATCAGAGAAGGACTTGACCTAACTCCACTAACCTGACTGGTGGTATCCTATCCACTGGTTCAATTTAGGAACAAGGTAGAGTCCACTTCTCCATTAACTAAAAAGAAGGCACCAGTGGGAGGGAAGAGGGGAAATCATTCCCATTGTCCTTGTGGATCTCTCTACTACTGTGGTACAAAACCTGAAAAGATGAAGATTAAAGCACAGCATCAAACAAGTGTAACTTCTGGCCTTCAGGTTCAGTCATGCAAGGACCACCTTTTCACTTCCAGATCTCCACGATTTCAGGCCACAGCAGCCTGATGTTGCCACTCAAGTGGTGTGAAATGGAGTGGACAGAAATTCATGCTGAGCAAAGCCCGTATGCAGAACAACTGCTTGTCCTCCCAGCTTAGAGACCCAACATGCTGTGAATAGGGTAAATACAATAATGACATCCTTAAAGAGCCTCAAAGGCTGATTTTTCCAAAGCAAGTATGAGGCACACTGAAAAATGAGTACTCACTATATTGTAACAACCAAAAGCTATCAGACCTGGCCCTCTCAGTCCTGCATCATTCCAAAGCACTTGGAGCTCCTTTTTTTGCTATATCTCAATAGAGGCAAACTTCCAGAATTAACCCCTAAATTTACATGGCAATGAAACACAGGAAAAGACATATGTTTATTGATGTAACTTAGGAAAGGTAAAATGATATAATAGAGAATCAATCACTGTTGAAAGTAAACCACAAAAGCTAAATAAAAGGACCCCACCTGCTTTTAATTTGAACCCACAACACGAGAGAGAAGTTAAAACTCAAATAGGTACATACATTCCTTTGAAAGGCTAGGTCTGTGCCTCAACAAAAGAAAGAGGCTTTTCACTTACCTCCTGTGGTATCAAAAAGCCCATTAAAAACCAATAAAATATTATGAAGCTTTTCCCCTTTGTGAAAAAGTGCAATTAATATCCTTCAGCAGATGATTATTGATTTTTATAAAGCAATTTACAGGCTTCTAAAGTCATGATTATTCAACCCTCTGGGTGCCAGAAAGGAAGAGTTTTCAGAAGTAGGAATCGCATTCTCATTTCCACATCAGCACAGCTAGAATTTACAGACTTCTGATTATTTCTTTGCCCCCAGGATATTTTTGTTGTTGTTGATGTTGCAGTGCTGCAGCACAAGATTAACCCTTCTATTCCCTCCCACCTGAGACAGATTTTTTTCATGACCTGCTCTTGAAGTATATTGCCTGTCAGATATTTATCTGTTGCTCATGGCTGGCAGAGTTGGATGCTCAGCAGAGTAGACTTCATGTCAGAAAATAAGCAGCTGCTCATATATCACACTGGTCATTAGTAGAGGATCATTCTGGACCTTTGCCCACAGCACCTTGCTATGGCAAGAGAAAGGCTATAAAACCCTAGGCCCTGTCAGCTGTTGTCATTTAGGTGAGAATTTATCAGGTCTCAGAGTGCCCTCTGACTGGATTATTATGAATAATGAATGAAGCTTTATGCCACACTGAGGCATTAATAAGACTGGGTTGACTGGGAGAAATTCAGTACAACATCATAGCAGTAACTTTCTGCGAGCAAGTACACAGCTGGTGGGCTTGCTGGATTTAGCTTATGTTAGATACTGCGACTGAAAGGAGAAACTCGTTTAATTATTAAGTAGCACGATGTCTTTGGTTTAGCTTATGGGTGGTATTACTGACCTATTCATGGAAAGCTTGCAACAAAAGGCTTTATACCCTCTAACGAAACTCATCTTCTGCTCTTAGGAAGCTGAATCACCAAACCCCCCTCTCCCTCTAAAACCCAATGAATGTTAATCTTCATATTTACTTTTAATCAAAATTTTCAAAAAGGATACATAAAAGCAACCACTTAACACCCTAAAGTCTCCTAACACAAGTTGTCTAACCTGTTAGTGATGCTCTGGGGATATGAGTCAGAATCACTGATTTTCTTCCTTATTTTTCCTCGGTTCTTTCAATATGTATCCCTACGGTGCACAAATGGGAAACAGAGACTGAAGGAGACAAAAAGGCAGCCACTGACCTAACCGGGGGAGAAGCAGCAACAACAAAAAAAAGCAGATGCACAGCAGAGACTATTGGCAATAATCAACCTCCTGGTGCTGCAGTTCCAGCTGCACTCCAGAGGACTGAGCCCACGGAGCTGACAAGCACTCAAAGCTGCCATTTATCTTGGTACCAGCTTCACTGGGAAAATTATTTGATAGAGCTGGACACACTTTTACAGACTTTTCTGTATCTTAGATGCATAATATCATTAAAACCTTAGGCACTTAGCATCTCGTATTATCCTGTTCTCCGCAAAACCAAAACCTGCATGGTATCTTCCAAACAAACGTGTTACCTCTAAACTAATTTTGTTTTTACTTTTCCTATTTAATTTGGCATGCAGTCTCCAGCAAATCTTGCTAATATTAGGTCAGATCTTAGTTCGTCCAAATGACCTTGAATAAGGAGGCAGTGAAGCAGGACCCAGCCTGAAGAGCATCAACTGGAGACACCGTGTCTCAGAAACACAACTTTCTCAGACAGAAACACATGGAGAATATTGCAAGCTATTACTCATGCACAGGCAGGCAGCCCTAGGACTTGGCCTAACTCTCACATCAACCTCTCAATTAATGGCTTTTACAGCAGAGCTACTGATGCACAGCCAAATAAACAGTGAGAATCTTCATCTTTTTAAACAGGAATACTCCTTTTTGGCAGTTTAAAAGGGAATGTGCCTTTTTGGCAGGCCTGGACACAGGAAACACCCATCTGAAAAGGTTCAGTTTTCAGCTTACTCATCACAGCCAGAACTGGAAAACGGAAGAGCATGTGAACCACAGCTAATGGCAAACTGAAGGCAAAACACTGATTTGGTGGGCAGCCTTTAAGAGCAGGGACAGATTTGGGCACACATTCACAATGCTCGCAACAGGCAATCACGTCAGAGACATTTAAGAAGCTTTTCTCTAAAATATTAATCAAATTAGCAACCTGGGTACAATATTAATGTTACAAGTTGATAAATACAGTCTCACTCTAGCAACCCCCAAAACAACTATTAGGTAAATTAAAAGTCTTTGACTTGTCCTACCTCAGTTTCTACTTTTTGGTCCTAATTCCTTGGACCTTACTCTCAGACAGGACTCATTTTCTAGTTCAATATTCAAGATCTTTGATTATTTAAGAAAAAACTGAGCAGGAAAAAGACAAAAATATAACCCACTATAAACCCCAAACTTTTCTGAACAACATGCAAGAAAAGTACCTAGGACAGCAAATTTCATTGTAATAAAGGAAGCCAGAGCAAACACTGATTTGCATTGACAATATGGCCCTTTTTCCATACTTTTGTTACTTTTCTGAGAAAAGGAAATTATAAAGAGGATGACAGCCTCTTCATTCCTTTAGTACCTAGAAGTAATGTAAAATGATTCCCTTTCATTATTTCAGTGCTAGAGACCTCTATAATTAACAAAGAACTTAGTATAATCTGGAACTCTGAAAGCACACTGTACAACTCCTACTAAACCAGGAAGATTCCTATAGATTTCTCCTTTCACTGGATTTAAAATATTTATCATTACTACCGCTCACTGTATATTTTGTGGAAAATAATATCTTCATATTTTTACTGCTTTGATCTAGAATGCCTCATATTTGCATCCTGCCAGTTTTGTTATGTATAGGGAATTTAAAGATGACAGAGTAGTCATGTATGGCTTTTTAACTTGAGGATCTTTTCATATGTGTCTTTCTCACAATGAGTTAAGAATGTAAATAATCTGTGCTTGATTTCACATTGATGAAACAGACTTTCAAAAGCTGCTTAGAAAGCTAGGGAATAGAAAACAGTTTGCTCTTTTTTATTTAATAACTTTATGCCTTTAGATAGTTTTCATGATACCAAGAACATTTTTATGCTCACAGCATTTCTTCTGTAACAACCTCCTCATTCGCTAGTAACAGACACGGTCCCATTTTGGATGAATAGCAGCAAGAGCGGGAGTAAAAAGCAGAGTCCCATAACTAATTGTAGCAAAATGGTTACAGGCTTGGGGTGTTTTGTTTGGGTTTTTTTAAGGGGTCTATGGGAATCTGGCTGACAACAGGAAATGGGTGCTCACCTCACTTGAGTTTCCTTTCTGTGACACATAACCCTGCTGAGGCTAAGCCCTGTTTGTAACACTGATGTTTGATAACATTTTCTTTCCATCGATGTCTGCTGAAAGTTTTCCCCATTCCCCATTACTGCCTTCTCTGATGGAGCTTCTCCACAGGGAGTTTGGGGACAGCCAGTGTTGCTTAGCCCATTTCAGACATGGTATCCACATCCTACCCAATTAGAGGGGTTCCCAGTGAGTAGCACAGGGCTGCAGGGGGGTGGGTTAATCACAGTCTCTACATCATGATGCTCTGTACAGATTACATGAGAATTAACACAGTATCCCTGATACCACTCCATCCACTGCACCTCCTTTTGCCTCCCTTGGCTCATAACCCACCCTGCTTTTCTAACATTCTATTTCTACAATACAACAAATTATATGCACATGATTATTCCCATTACAATATTTAGAGGCAAACCTGCAAATGCCCTGGACACCAGCACTGCCCATCCAGCACAAGGACTGTTTTGCAGGGACAGATGCAGGAGCCTGCCTTGCTCAGTGGACAGACATGGGCTGGGGCATCAGCATCACACCCAAGCTTTTCTGAGCTTGTTAAAAGACAAAAAGAAAAGTGGCATTTCAGATACCAAGTGTTTGCTTAGAGCTTATTTATAAATGAAGTTACTTATCCTTAAAAGACATCATCCTTTAAACAGTGGTATAAGAGTAGAAGAAACCCACCAGTCCTGGCAGTGCGAATCATCCCCATATCATAAGTAATACACCAGAGATTTGCGGATCAGATTTGTACACCAGAAGTTGGTAGAACTGGCGTGAGGTTGCTTTTGGTTTCATCTGTGGTTTTACCTAATCATTTGTAACTTAAGGTCCTTTCCAACCCTAACTATTCTAAGATTCTATGATTTCTGATCTCTTGCTGCAAAATAATATTGTCAGCAACACATAAAACGTGAGAAATCAACAAAACATGAGTACATTCCCCCCCCCCCCCTTTTTTTCTGTTTTAAGTCATTGCTCTGAGGTAGGTGAGAGTTTACCCATGCACTTATTCCTGAGCAATCGTAATGTTTCAAGCTGCTTTCATATTTCAAAAGTGATGACCACAATTCACTGAAAAATGATATTCAGAGGCAAACCTGCTCTGGGGGTCTCAATGTCCAGGACTTAAACAAAGCAGAACAGAGTGACTCTTGAGGAGAGAAGGAAAGAAATGTCTGTGACCAGTGAATAATGGCAAAAATACAGCTTTGGAGGCATTGGAACGATTTGTGAATTCAGCTGTGTTTTGACTACTGAAAATAACCAAACACATACTTTAATATAAAAGTTAAAGTTGCCTCCTTTGTGCAGGGTTGATTTTTCACACAGAACTCTCACATTTTTTCTGATGTACCGTTATAATGGAGCAGATACTTTGGAAAAACGCAAAACCTCTCAACAGAACCCCATAGATCAGAGTCCGAGCTCACAGAGAAAGCACATCATATACACATAGTAGGACCCTTCTCATTTATTTGGGCCAACCAAGGTTTTACAGTGCCTGTGAGCATCAGGTCAGAGCTGATGCTGCCACACATTCAACACCCCTCTGGAAAACAGTATCCCCTAGTGAAACTGGGACAGATTCAGAAAACACACCTTCCTCATCACCCCTCATCTCTTCACACAAATCATTTGGTACCTTATGGCTGAGGTGCCACACCTCTGCCTCACCGCAGGGCTAGGTTTTGCTGTCAGTAGGGTTCTGCAGCATTCCACAGGTCTCCTTCCCTATTTTGGGCCAAAAGAATGTAACAGAGATCAAGTCCAGTTGAGTTTCTCATTGTAGATGTCTTTCAAGTCTTTCAGAAGAAAGCGCAACTACAAGCTCTTATCCCAGAAGGAAATTTAGAAACCCCTACAGGTCCACTGCAGTAGAAGAGCTAAAAGTCTGAATTTGTCTTAATTTTTGAGCATTTGAAACTTTAATCCATTTTCTCCTGCTTGCTGCAGCTATTTCCCTTGTTTTAGTACTTCAGATTCTGATTAAGCTGAATTTCCCTGAGATCTGTTGCTAGGCCCACACTCCACATTTTGCTTTGGATGAAAGGTACAGGCAGCCACACTCACAGCTCTCATTTTAAAGTGAGACTGTTTATGCAGGGAGACAACACTACATGCTTTAATTTTTAGGCTGCATAACCTAGGAACACTGATATAACAACCTTTTAATCAAATTGCCCTAATGGACACCTCTAGGAACACAAACACTGGCTAACTGGATTTATTTTATTATCAGCAATAACGAGTAGCAACACATTAATTTTTAAAGTTGGGGTACACACTGTAAAGTTAATAAGAACCTAGAGTCAATTAAAATTACAACAATTAGGGCATTTTATTGATTTTTCATTTGCCTTTTTTCTGCAGCAATTTTGTGGCACATATCACACTGTTCTTGTAGCTTCCACAGAAGATGATCATTTCCATTTAAAAACTGTATTTATTTTATTATGATTGAGCAAAACATGCTGCTTTAAAAAAACCTCTGGTTTACTATCACATACATCTAATCTAGGCCATTTATTCTATTTTGTGAAGCTTAAAATCATTTTTCACACTTAAAACGTCTTAAAACTTGGATTAGGAGAGTCTGGAATAGGTGGAAGAAAAGAATAGTCTTAACCAGCCCATATTTTGTATGTGTTAAGTCAAGGTTCTCTTCTGGAGAACTTGTTTTTCTCCTAAATTTATTTCCAACTACTTTGTTTGCCTTGAGGGACCTTTGAAACACTATATTGCTACTTTTCATGTTTTTTATTTGCCCTCTGGAACAATAAAGGCTCAAAGGTTCATAAATATGCATTCTGTAAATGTATTATGCTGACAAAGTGTTGCTCAGATAGCTGCTCTTGCCTTTAGGGAATGAATAAGTTTACAGCATGCTTAAACAACAGTGTAAGGGGGAATAGAGAGAGGGAGAGAGCTGTGTCAGCGTGTGGGCTGGAAGTGGAACAAGAGAGTCATCCTGAATGCACCAACAAAACAGAAAAAATGAAGTTAAATAAGACACCACAGGTAGGACCTTGCGATAAGCAGGGATGGGGATTTGAGGGTGTTCTTCACCAGTAATGTGCTTGAAAAGGCATCATATCTTGTCTTCCAGAAAGGGTAGGCAGCCAAGACATCATAAAACATCAAACTTCATTTGCTAATTCTGGCTCATGAATCTGGATAACTCCTTTATTGCTCCCAGAACACCTGGGTCCTTGCCCTGGTTAATTCTCATCATATCAGACACAGATCTAGTTCTGCTTTGCTCATCTCTGCCTCACTGGAGGCTTTGGGCTGATGCTTGTCAATACATACACTTTTGGCAGGAAGAAAGCATCTAGCAATTAAAAATACCATTTAAACACATACTTCCAAGTTTGCATACTAATTGATGTTGATAGGACAATAAGTTTTGACAGATAAGCCTCAGGACCACTGATTGGGTTTGCATGGCGAGGTTTCAGAGGTGGGAGGGTTACAGGTGGCTTCTGTGAGAAGCTGACAGAAACTTCCCCTTTGTCCCATAGAGCCATTGCCAGATGGCTCCAAGATGGACCCACTGATGGCCAAGGCTGAGTCCATCAGCAACAGTGGTAGCACCTCCGGGATAACAGTTAAGAAGGGGAAAAAACTGCATAACACCACCAGCAGCTGGAGAGAGGAATGAGAACATGCGAAAGGTATAACCCCGCAGACACCAAGGTCAATGACAAAGCAGGGCAGGAGGTGCTCTAAGTGCCAGAGCAGAGATTCCCCTGCAGCCTATGGTCCAGACCATGGTGAGGCAGGCTGTCCCCGTCAGCCCATGGAGGTCCATGGTGGAGCAGGTGGATACCCAAAGGAGGCTGTGATCCCATGGGAAACCCCCACGGAAGCAGGTTTGCTGCAGGACTTGTGACCCTCTCAGGGAACCTACAATGGAACAGTCTGCTTCTGAAGGACTGCATCCCGTGAAAGGGACCCACACTGGAAGAAGCAGCACAGCGTGTGATGAACTGACCACCCCTTGTCCCCACGCCACTGTTGGGAAGGAGGTAGAGAATTCAGGAGTAACGTTGACCCAAGGAAGAAGGGAGGGATGGGGGGAAGATGTTTTAAGATTTAGCTTTTATTTCCACTATCCTACTTTTATTTGATTGGTAGTAAATTAAACTAATTTCCTCAAGTCTAGTCTGCTTTGCCCACGAATTTTGGCAACTGGTGAATGATCTCTCCCTGTACTTATCTTGACTCAGGAGCCTTTTGCAGTATTTTCTCTCCCCTGTCCAGCTGAGGAAAGAAATGATAGAACAGCTTTGGTGGGCACCTGGTGTCCAGCCAAGGTCAACCCATCACAACCAGCCAGAGAAGGCGGGATAGAGCATACACTTATATCTGAAGTAACAGCTGTCAACAGCCCTTCCATTACATTCCTTGTATCAGGCATTTCTTCAATGCTGGAAGTTCATGTCCATGTTTAGGAACAAGGGCAGCAGGGAGACACAAACAGCAAAATGTCACATATTTTATTACACATCAAAGCGCAACAAACCTGGAGATAGCAGCATATCACAGTGATGTTTCTCTAGTGATGAGCAGCCAATACAGAGCCAGACCAACGAAACCTGCTTCCACTCCCACCTGACAGAATATGTAAATTCACAGACCTGGTACACCCCTACTCTTCACAGGACAGTGACTTCCTCAGAAAGTAGCACCTTATTGTTAAACAAACATGCCAGTACTGTAAGGCTACAGATGATCTCTTAGACCTACAAATCAGAAGTCACATTTTGTATGGATAAAGTCCAAAGGGACAAAGTAGCCAAACAGTTGCTACCTCCAATTTTTTCATTACCTTTGCACTACCGGCTAAATGTCTCCCAGCCAAATGTATTTTCCTACTTCATCACCTAGACTTGTGTCTGGTTGTTTTCTTGGTGGATGTTTTGGGATCATCTATCACATGTATCAATACTGGATGCTAAAATTATTCTTTGTGGTCCAAGATTATCCTCAAACTAACTTGGTCTTTCAAAAGCCCTGCACCTTTCCTACTCTCTTTCACTTCATTCTTCCATTTTATGTTACATCTCTCTTAGGCCAGGATTCATACCTAAAGCTTCTTGATATTTATGTCCTAATAATTTTTTTCCATTCTCGTTTTAATTCCTCTTATCAACTGTAAGCAAAAGCAACTTCGATCTGAAGAATCAAAGGAGACTTTAATTCTTTCTAGCCATGTAAACAATCAACAATGCTTGCAAAAGTAAAATATCAACAGAGAAACCCCCTTCAAATATGTTATATTGTATTATACTGTAATTATATTCAAAAATAACCCTCTAAATTGAATCAAAGTTAAGAATCTTCTATAAACTACGTACCACGAAGTAAAACCATAGTTTCTAACCTTAAGTTGTTCCCTTCAGAGAAGGCAAATCTTTGCAATAATAATCATCAAGCTATGCCTCATCAATAACTTCTCCAACGCCTGCGAAGAAAGCATTGCAAAATATATTTCCTGATAACAGACTCTCAAGATACACAAGCCTGCTTTGCTGTCTGGTGTTCAATGATGATGCCCCAGACACAGCTTAGGGCAAGTCTGGGTGTTTGAGAACATAGTGTCTTCATTTAGTCATCTGATTATCCCCGAGACTTATTCACAAGGGAGAGCCTGAATTTAATCTACTCCACAGTTCTCAAACTGGGGTGAATGATGCACATCCAGCTCAAAGTTTGGAAGGGCACAAAGGACTCAAAGGGAGTGGTGAAGGCTGAGAGGTTTGTCCCAAGAACAAGCATGAAGAGGCAATCAAATCATCACATCTTCTCCTGTGAAGATGTGAGCTGATGGTCCAACTTCCCCCCTTCTCACACAAAGCTTTCCACGTGAAGCAGCAGGGGTCTAACAGCCTACGAAGACTCAGTTTTAGCCTGAACAGCTGAAACTCTCTGACACGCACGTAGGGCTTAGAAAAGAAAATATAATTATTTCTCTGGTCCTCTCTGTGGCTGGTACAGCTCTGGCAGCATGCAGCCAAACCCCAAATCCTGAGGGGTTTTTTCTTCCTAATCTCTATCTCAGGTCAATATATTACTCCATGTTCACTGACACTTTTACCATCCCAATTTTGCTTTGCTGAGAAGCACTTCATCTGCTTCAGCACATATTTATTTCCATAAAGTTCAATTTTTCTTAGTTAAAAATGATCCAAATTGCACTCTTTGATGTACACTGTGTTCCTACATCTAAAATTGAAATGTTCGCCCAGTTATTTCTCAGCTCTTTCCAGGCAGTGACTCTGGATTTAATGTAAAACAAACTCACAAACAAAAGCCTACTTGAAGAGAACAGAATTAAAAAGGATTTTGCTTGCTTAAGCATGGAGCAGTCTCCCTCCTTTCCCACCAGTGCAGGATCAGTGAGTTTTCTTAAAAGTTTATTTCAAAGCAATTAAGAGATTAACTTACAAAAATAGAGCAGTGCAATCCAGAAGTAAATTTGGGGCCAAAGCTTTACAGAACTCCCTGTAAATATATTATTTTATTATTAAGCATAAGGGAGCTTTACTGTACTTTTTCAGACCAAATCTCAATACCCATTCAACTGGCAAATTAACTTAGTACTTCCCAAACTTTTGTGTAACATGACTTAGACCTAAAAACATCTGTTCCATTGATAGTGTCATATAGACACTACGTAGGGGGCTTTTTGCTGTAAGCCCTGAACTGTGCCAGACATTTACCCTGAGCTTTGTCTGCACTTACAGGCAACATCAGCTGAGCATCTCTGCATGATTGTATGCAATCTATTTCCCTGAAATGGCACTGATTACAAGTAAGTGAATGAAGTTTAATTCTTGGCCGCTAGTCCAATCATGCCCCTTGCTAGTGAAAAGAAATTTTCCTGGTATGGACCAGGCTAGGTATTACACTGATATTGTATGCAATAAATCTTTGACTGTCAATCAAAGATGAGGGAAAGAGGGATGTAATAATCCGACTGCAAGCCAGGTTGCTCGGTCTGCAAGCAATCAGTGGCACAAGAATGGGGAGAGTCCTAACACAAAGAGGGGGGAAGAAATAGGCTTCTGAGCTATTCAAGACAGACACAGACATACTGTGTTTCCAACAGAAAGATAACAGATCAAAACAGGGGATACAGACGCACACACATTCTGCATCTCCCCATAGATCCAGTTTAATAAAGGACAATTGATGATTATTTTTCCATTTCTTTTTTTAATCTATTATTAGGTTTTTCAAGTGTGTAAGTGTTTCTTAATCAAAAGAACAGTTCCATACAGCCCTTGACATCAAAGGAGAACAGTTCCACAGCTATTACAGTATCAAAGTAATATTCTGTACAGAATCTAAGGTGAACCATTGGAATAATCCTTTTGGGATAGAGATAAAAAAAGTGCTGCATTCAATGTTGCCCAGAAGCATCCACAGCAATCTATCAAAAAAGCCATAAAAATATTGGGCCACACTTTACTTGATGCATGTACTCACCACTACTATTATTTTCCTCCATTTTCTCTTTGTCTGGTTAGCCACTAATCTTACCTTTGTCTGAAAGTTCCTGCTGTACATATGAAAGTACCAGAGCTGATTAGCAAGTCACAGGAGGAAATGACCTCTGATGTGCTTCAAATCCATATACCTTTTATATAGTTGAATCATTAGGGAAAAAAGCATTATGGCAAAAATAGCAGCATTGTAGCAGCACTAAGGTGATACTGCCTGATATCAGCAATCCTTTTCATATGCTCTTAACAGATTTCCACTAAGTCAAAGTCAGTTATTAGCGACTTCTCTTCTGCTTATTGAATATGCATTTAATAGTAAACTCCATTTAACAACAGAAGTTTAGTTTGATAATCCGTTTTGATAGAGGACTTTGATCACCCAACCAACCAGCAACATAATTATGCACACTACGCAATACACAGACTTCTCCCTTCACGTATGGTGAGTGAAACAGTGGCTTATTTGCAGAAGGGATGGGCAGTTTAGTAGCAGCTGTGGTTAAGTGAACCAAGGAGGTGGCAGAAGAGAGGTAGAGAAGGCAAGGAAAAGTTACCAAACAGGAAAAGCTGTTCCATCTGACAATAGTTGTTAACTTGCTCCTTGAACTCAACATCTGGTAGCATTTTCATCTTCTGTAAACTTGTAAAACATTATGGTATTTTAGACAGTGGGAGTTCATTTCCAAAAGAAAATTTTAACAGTACAAAGAAACCACAAAATTCATCTCTTAGTGGGCCACAGGGTTTTCTAGCTGAGGGGCCAGGGAGGAGAGGGGAAGGAACACCTTCCCACCCCCTTTGAAGGGTGCACATTCTTCTGCCACTACAGGAGAGAGGTTGGCAGCAGATAGAGTGGGATGCTCTGCCCTCCAGTGCATGCAAAACAAAGCCAAGGAAATGAAGTCGCTTAGAGCCCAGCCCATCCTAATCCTTCTTCCTTAAGAGTACTGCTAAAGCTATATGGGAGACTAAACTCAGGGTTAAATGAAGCCAGCAAAGATACCAAATGAGCTCTAAAGAAACCTCAACATTGCCAATATGCAAGCAGCATAGAGTCACTCAGCCACGAAGACTCGCACCTATAGTGTGTGTTGTAGAAACTTTTCAATACTAAGCTTCACTTAAAAACACAAATAAAAAATATAACTTCAAAATGGTTTCTTTCTTACACACTCATATATTGCTGCATGATGGCTGCCCCAAGCACAGGGAATTAACACCCACTCCTTCTGGGAAAGCTTATATTTTAAAAAAAAAAAAATATGTGATTAGGTGAGGATGCCTTGATGACTGCTGAGTAGCTGCAGTGGCAGTGAGCACTGAATTTGCCACTCTCTCTAAATCAGTACCGTTCCAAAGCATCAAATTATCATTAAACCAAAATGCAATCCAAACCTCCTGTAACCCAAAATGCAATATTCTTTCCTCAGTCTATAATGAGATAGCATGTAATAAACAGCAAACCTGGAACGAATACTAGGCTTTTGTATAAATATTAGTGTAATTAAAATGGGGTTGAAGTACTTGCAAATACTACAGATTCATTAATAACTGTCAAGACTGGAGAAAACTGAGACCAACTGTAAAATTCATTTATCAAAAGGAAACAATAGCTGATAATTTTTCACTATGGTCAAACACAAGATACTGCACAATAGGAAAAATTATGGAAAGTGTAATGTTTTTCTTGCTAGATTACCTTTGTTCCAGAATTTGTCATAAATTAACTGTAGAAGTAGACATACCCACACACAGGTCTTACAATATTAAGCTCCTACATCAGATAAAGGAAGTTCCAAAACACAGGAGCCAGACTGCAGTTTCAGCAATGAAGAAGCAATCTGGAAGACACTGATCCTGATCAATGTCAAGCACCAAGCTTAAGTGTGCTTAACCCGTAAGTGAGGCTGTCAGAACATTATAAATCACCTTTTGAAGCAATCCTTATCAAGCTCACAGTCAAAACAATCTTTGGGAGGTTTATCTGTTTACTACACAAAGGACTCCAAGGAAACCCCTTCTGAACTGGGCCACTCTCTTTTCTCATCATAACTGTATCTGCCTTAACCTGGAAGAGGTTAACAACCTCCTCCACAACTGGGGGCAGATCCTCTGCTGCAGACCCTAGGAGCATCCAGAAAAGGATGCAGCTGAGCAGCTCACAGGATGAGAAAGAGCTGCTTTGGACCTGCAGTGAGCTTTCTGAGTAAGCTAAATTAGCTATGTTGTTACTTTGCAGGATTTATTAAACTTGCATTTGCCTCTTCACTTGTGCCTGCTGCACACACAGAGGGGAAGAGCATACTGCATATCTTCAGAGGTAGGTAAAGAAACAACACAGGCTGTACTTCCAACTCTTATTCTATGGCTTGTGATGGATTTAATAAAGCTTTTGGAGATCCCAAACTTCAGGAAAAACAGAATATATGAGGGAAAAATTCACTAAGTAGTTGTCACCATGCTGTCCTAGAGGGATCACAATTTGAGAAACATGCTCATAGATAGCTCCTCCTTAAATCCATGCAGGAGAATTTGTGCTTCTAAACAATTTGATGAATTATTGAGGCCTCTGCCTGAAACAAAGTGAATAAACCTGTGTGGGCAAAAACCAAGCAATTACTATGAAATCACAGTGAACTAAGCAGTTCTTTATGGCAAGATATGTGCTTATATGCCTTGCATTTAGCACAGGCCATAACACTAAAGATCATTATTCACATCTTTACTGCCTTTAACGGCTTCTTACTTTCACTACAGAAAGCAAGCAAGAATCCTAAATGAAATTATATATGGAACTATTTATTACAGGTAAAATGTTTCATGTACTCACAATACCTCAAATATGGTGCAGATAAAAGAGCACAAGAAACTGAACTGCTCTGGGTACAAGATGGAAGAAGGCAGTTACAGGAAAAGATTTCTAGCCTATGGAAAATGCCTTTTTTCTTTTTTTTTTTTTTTTTGCCTGCATATTTGAGACTCATGTATTCTCTTATTTCCTCTGCCTGACTTGTCTACAAGATGACAAGTGATGCCCAGCTACTTTGGCATATCACATTGCATTGTGTCATTCCACCACCTGCCAATGTCAGTGGCCCATCAAGCCTGAGAAGTCAAAAGAAGAAATTTGTTGGAAACTGGGAAAAGGGGGAAAAAATATTTACACATTTTTGTCAAAAATAGAAACAGACCTTTTGTATTAATAAATAGACCATGAAATTCTGATCTACAAAAGTAAGTAAGCACGAGTAATATAAGTATCAATCTCAGAGGCAGTTTCAAGATTTAATGGCATTTCAGTATTTGTGTATTGATAACTGTGGGGAAGACAACATCTATCACAGAACAAATATGACCCTGCAAAACCCTGCTGCTCTTTATACTTTCCTTTAAGGGTGGTAGATCTTGTGATGAAAGAAAAGCTAAAGAAACTAGAAGGTTTTTTTTTGCTTTTACAAATCATATAGAACTCCAAGCAAACATGCAGTTATCTTTGCTGGCAACAACAAAAGGAAGTGCCACAAAAAAAAAGTGTTTTTTTAAATATCACTGCCTGGATCCTCATTTGTTCCTAAAGGTTAGTGTTGAACCACAGAGAAGTACATTTGTTACACAATTACAGAAAAACCCTTCATTTTCATACAGCTCACGTCTATCAACAAAAGTCTTAAAAAAAAAAAAAATCCCTAAAAACCCCACTGTTTGCTTTGCTCTGCAGTGAATATTAATGGACAAAATACAGACAAAGAAAATGGCAGGTTTACCAGCACTAGCCAAATCACTTCAAAAGGCACAATCCTTTGGGTAACTGGTTTACTTGTAATGCTGCACAAGTACTATTCATAAGAGCGTTTGCTCAAGACCTAATCCTACTCTACACTAAGCAGTACTTGAGCTCTCCAGTCAGCCAACTTTTTTCCCCTCAAAATCCTGCATACTGCAGCCTCTCAATTTTCTTGATAGCTGTCATGTGCAAATTATGTTTTACATCAACGACGTAAGTAACACAAAGAATGCTCAGAGACTCCTGGTCCAACTTCTGCACAACTGAGACTGTAGCAAAGTAGTTCACAATGTTACCAGTTTCTCAGACTAGAAAGGGATTTGAAGGTCCCACCTAGGACATGGGGAAAGAAACCACAAAAGCAATCTCCTCCCTCAAGTCACAGCAGAAGCACATGAGAAAGCAAGCACAAAATTACTTGGAGAATAAGAGTACAAGGTTACCGAGCCAGATGCTGTGAAAAGTGCATAGCATTGAAAGGAAAGATTCTCAAAGCATAGAAAACCACAGAACACAGCAAAGCTAAGAGGTAAAAGGCAGAACAGGGAGCTAAGTATGGTGTGAAATGCAGGCTCCCACAGAAATCTGCGATGCTAAAAGAAGGCCAGAAACACTGTAGGAACTGGCTACACTTCAGAAAAAGAACTGAAACCAGAGCTACAAATATACAAGAGGAGGGCAGAAGCTGAAGTCTGCATGCTGCTCCAAAGTTGCCGGACTCCTCTAGGACTCTTGCTCACTTACACAATTTGCTATGAAGTATTATGCCTGAGAACATCTGTCTGTACATGATGGAAACCCATACTGTGCAAGTTGCATGGAAAAGCAGAATGGAAACAGAAACATAAATGGGGCCAGCCTGTACACTCGGCATCATTAAGGCAGAAAGTGTGCCATGTTTTTCCATACTGAACAGCAAACCATGCTTTTTGATAGCAGTTAAGTGATTTTTCAGATATCCGGTTTAAAAGCATCTACGATACCCACCTCCATGTAACAAATACTCAATTCATGTAAGTACATCAAGTTCCTTTATGGCATCCAAAGATGGGCGTCCATTGACAAAGTTCAACAGAATAGATATCTCTATGCCATACATCTTGAAGAAGAGGAGGCACTATCATGATAGAAATAATTTTTGGCCTGTTCTTTCTTAACTAGTAGAAAAATAATTTGATTGACATGAGTGTGGGTAGAGGTGCACAGGAAGCATACACAGCCAAAGGAATAACTTACTGTGCTTTTTTAGGGAGTTCTAGGTGCAGAAATTTCTTGCACAGCCATTAACTAATTCCTATAAACATGACTGCGCTAGATATGCTCACTCATTTTGGTACGACTGGCAATACACAACATACAAATGACTTGAGGACAGCCACACCATCAGCCACTCATTAATAAGGGCTAGGCACATGTGCAAGTCAGCCTTAATTCACCAAACTGACGCTACATTGCATGTAACACACCACACTACCAGGTAAGAGTGTGGTTACAAGCTACACATGCCAAGTAGCTGCCACTGGGTGAGTTCCTAATACAGCCTCCCTCAGAACAGCTCGTTTAAGGGTCAATACCCTTGTAGGCAAACAAACAGTAACACTGACAGTACCGATGGACAGATCTACTGTACCTTAATTTATCTGGCCAGACTGAACTCAGAAGTGCCACTTTTATTCACCTACAAACTAAACAAAACACTACACAAATGAGAATAGCCAGAGTTACGATGCTAGGTCATGCAATCATCATCTGTTAGAGTTTGATACTGTACTTCCTTCCAAAAAAAAATTATGTCAACAAAAATAGGCCTAAGACTATGATAACACATTTGTCATATGACAGTTATATAAACCAATTTCAAATGAGACATGTATATACTTCCTATTTATGTCCTATAGCAGAGCAAAAATGATTCTGACAAACCTCCAGCAGTGTGTGTTCACTTGAGGTTACATGTAAATTATTTGCAGAAAACAATACATCTCCAAAGCCATCTTCATGGACTAAATGTCAGGAATGAAATACTGCATTTCAACTTAGTTAGGACCTTAAAGAATGTACACAAAAACAATTATTGAGAGGTCTGAAGAACACGATTTATTTGCTATTTCAACTCTGAGGCACTTCATGCACTCAAACAGAAATAATGTCTATTTCAGGTTTTCATTACCTAAAATTATGAAGTTATGTAAAGATGTAACACTGACCGTATTTTAAGTTTAGGAGAGTACTGCAGAATATCCAGAATATCTGACTTAAGAGAAAGTTGTGATGTAGGATTGCATTTTAAGCACAGAATTTTACAATTACTGTGAAATAAATTAAAATTATGATCTACAATTCTTTTTGCAGTAGCTTGATTGTCCTATACAACATCAGAAATTAAAAATCAGCAGGAAATAAAAAGGCCGAATTCCAACAAGAGCCCCATAAAGCAGGCAGAAGTTACACATTTGGAAAGTACTTTGCTCCAGGCAAATGACTGCCAGCATTCCAAATCAACGTGTGAGGCAGCTTACTGATAAAGTTTATTTAATTAGATGACAGGCTGTACTCAATACACGAGAATATTCTCACATAGATGCATTACTCAGTTACAACAGGATTTTGATCATTATTATGGCAATTGGATACTACTCTAATAACAAAATCATACCATGTCTAATTTAAATTTCTTACATAAAATAAATAATTGCAAAATTCTCATTGCACACCATATTAGAACACCTATATTGTCCTTAAAAAAGCCTGTGGCAATTTGCAGAGCTAGCAGCGCTGTTTAAGGAAAACATTCAATGCTGAAAACAATAAATGGGAAAAATATCGTATCTATGAGAAGCAGCATGTTTCATTTCATGGATACTACTTGAATGTCACCTGTTTCTCTCCATTGGGACCACTGTCATCAACTTGTGCTCTTTCAGAAAATTAAAAATAAAGCAATTTTCAAAGAAAATATTATAAAGAGATTGCTTAACATTATAAACTTTTCATTACTAAACAGGCAGAACTTTCTTTTTTAAAGTATTATAGCTCAAAACAATCATCACCTCTTTGTACCATAACAACTTTAAAAGATGACAGCTTTCTGAATACTGCATTGGTGGAGTTTCATAAGGTCTTCTTGGAATTTGTGACATTGTGAGGAATGGCCAAATGTTACAGAATGCTAACAACAGATAAGGGTCAACTGCCTGATCCTTTGCCCTTCTGGCTGGAGCTGACAATTCACATCCAACTGCCCACTGCTTCTAAACTCCAGGCAAGTGAGTCATTTCTTCCAATTGGTTATCCCCAGAGAGAAGTAAGAGATGGGGGAGGAAATACTGTGGCCCAGAGGCCCTATACTGGCTGCTGGATCAACGGCCAGTGTCAGCAGGCTTCTATTTAATGATGCCCAAACCAGCGCCAGCCTTGCTAACGGCCATACTCACCACTGATATCCACACGCAGGAAACAGGGCTCTGGAAAGACCAAATAATTGCCTCGATCTGCAGCATGCTGATTTTTTTTTTAAAGGGGTACACCTTGCACTTTACGTTCATTGGATCAGCCCTCTGATTTCAACGAAGAAAACACGCTCACATTCACAAGAGCAGCCATTATCAAGTAAATCTGGGTGACTATGGATCAATTTACAAACTTTAGCTATAAATAAGAATGCAGCTTTCTGGAAGCCTTGCTTATATATTTTTTTTATATATAATGTATGTAAAATCATTGCTCCATATATATGGAACATTTTTAAATCATAATTTTAAGGTGAGAAGTGTTTGTCAAACAAACCAAAAGCCGTGAAAAAAATAACAGCCACCAACAAAAACACTCTGCAGGAAAATACAAAAGCAAAGCAGGGGAATCTTTGTCTCATTTCTACTAAGAGAACTGAGTTGTTGAAGTCATCTTCATACCCTCATATAAATTACAGAAACAAGATGACCGTACATGGTTCTTCAAATTACTGATTATGGTTACTGGGTATTCCATGCAACCTATCTACAAACTATCTTTCCCACCCAAGGCAGGATTTTTCAACCAGGCTGTTTCAGCCCCCAAACATATAGTACAGATCCCAGCTAAAGAAGGAAGGACAAGCAGCCTTTTCACTGAAATCAGCCTAGGGCGTACTGCAGCTGGAGACACCCAGATTTTCAAAGCCTATCACAGCATTACAAACACATTTTAAGACCCTTTCTTCCTTGCAAACTCACTAAAACTTTTTAAGGTATCCTCAGAAAACTTTCTTATGTGTGTCTAGGAGACCTTCTGCCCTAGAGAAAATCCCTTCCAGCTACAGGTGGAAGCATTCCAGCTGCTCAGAACAGACTCAAGCAAGAAATTGTTTCTTTGGGGGTTCAAATCAGTGCAACTGTATTTGGCTCTTCCTGCACTTCTGAAAACAAACTCTGAATTTCTCCCAGTCAGTGAGGAAAAGCATAGCAGAAATAATTTTAGCCTAACAGATCACAGTATAGAAAAATCATATTCCAAAATAATTCTGTGTTTTAGAATAAGTAAAAATAATTATTGCTAAGAACGCATATTGAAACCTGCAAAACTAAATTACCTTTTAAGGTATTTTTCCACAAAAGTAAAAGCTCTGAATCATTTGCAACTCCTTTTGAGTTTTGTGTTTTGTTTTGTTTTTTTTAAAACTTTGGAATTATATTAAGTCCTTACAAACGACTGAAAATCAGAAGAAATTCTACCCTGGTGAACTTGATGTGTGTTTACACAGTACCTATAACTGTCCTGTTTCCCAGCATCAGAGGGTCTGACTAACACATCTCAGGCTGGAAAGCAGAAGAACAGAGCAGCATACATAGCTCCACCCTGCACCAGTACCTGCTTGGAAGCAACTGCTACAGGAGGCACACTTGGTCACCACATCCCCTCTGCCGCCTGCGCTGCACTGATGTGGAATGAGGCAAAGGATACCAGCTGCCAGACAGCCCAGAGACAGCTGTGATACCCCATGAGCAGGTCTAGGGAAACTCATGCCTTGTAAAAGCCACACTACAAAAATCATACAGCACCACCAGATCAATAACTGTTAAATGATAAAATATCAATATTCTTGGTTTAAAGAAATTGTCTCGTAAGGCTGAATTTCTGACAAATTTGGAACTGAACCTGTTTGTCATATTCTTTATTAGATTCCAATAAATTTGTGGTCAAAAGTTTCAGCTTTCAAGTTCTCATTTAACACATGGAAAATGTAACAAAACCAACTACTGCACTGGAAACCGACTCCTATCTTTCCCCAACTCCCCGTGATTTTCCTCCTATGCTCAGTTTTGATAAATATCTCTAGGCAAGTTTCCATGAGTACATCAGAGTAAAAGCAGAATTCTCATAACCACCAGTTATTCTGATGCCTGTTAGCTTCCTTCCTATCTGATACCTGGTAGTAAGCTACCTTCCCTCAAGGCAGGCTCCAGAAGACTGAAACGCAAAGTTATGTTCAGGATCCAGACTTCCCTGCTTCACCAAGACAAGCAGAAGTGTGCTCTGCCAGGAAACATCTAGTAAATTTAAAAGGTAACACTGAGAACATCCAGGTCATAAACATCACAGAACTTTTAAATCAAGTTTTACTGTCAAAAGTTTTATTTTACACTCAAGTAGTAAATGAATATAGTGCACATCATACAGGGTGCAGAAGCACTACACAAACATTTATTCATTTGCAACAACAGTTTCAGAAAATAAAGCATCACAAGTTCTCTGTTTGTATCAGTATTTCACTTACCTTTCTTGCAATACAAAGAACATTTGAGGAGTGGCAGGAGGAAAAAAAAAACAACGGCGTAACTTGTAACTGAGGAGTGTATGGCTGAAAACAAAGCAAACAAGGTTTACAGTGAAGCTAGCAAAGGACTGGTGGACGCTGATCAGAGAAGCTGCAAAATCTCTATCCCTAGAAGTTTTCAAGACCCAGCTGGGTGAAGCCCTGAGGCCTGGTCTAAATTCAGCATTGACTCTGCAACTCAGCAAGATGTTGGAATACAGACCTCTCTCAAGGTCCTTTCCAACCTGAATGAGTCTACAATTTGGCTCAAGCACAATAGGCAGCCAAATTCAAACAAATCAATGAACGCTTCTCCCCTATTCTTCCCTGTCCCAACAAAACCTGAACAGAAAATGCAATACTCATCTTTAATGATCATCAGACCAGCATGACTGAAATCAAAGAAACAACCAGCAAATGAAGTGTACAGAAGCGTACCAACACATTAAAAGGCAAACTAAGAGCCTTTGCATGATTTAAAATTCTCTTTGTAAGAGCAAACACATCTTTAATGCCAAATGTGTAAAGAGCAACTAACAACTGTATAACAATACCAAAGATCTTCCTAGTCATTTTTAAATGGGAGATTTCCTATTCATACTGAGAAAGGACACTACATGAACATAAGCAAGGCAGCATCAACATTTTACTATCAGCCCTCAATACACTGGCAGTGCTATGTCCCCAGCAAGTTCCCCAGGGAAGCCAGAGAATGAGGAGCTAGGAGTTGGAGAGGGAGCAGCAAACCCCAAAATATCTCAACCTTGGGGGCCATTTCCATTCAGTTTGAGACCTCTTTCTATTGCCAGTATTTGAATGCAAGGCAAGCAAACTACCAGGAAGGACTCAATGCACCCAATTTATTAATTTATTTTTGTTTCTTCATTTATTTTTATTTCCATATGAACAGAAGATTTCAATCAGACCAAAGTTGTAAGGCCCCCGCCCATTATTAAGGCAGCTGAAGATGAAATTAACTAATGGCATGACATGATACAAACTGGCAACAAAACCCAGACATAAAACCTGAAAAGTACTAAAAAGTCTTTGTTTTGTGCCAACAAGCAACTGATCCGCTACAAGAAACAAATTATTCTGGTGAAAATAAACAGTGATTAAATGCATGTATACCCACATACACCAAACGATCTGACATTCAGCTCTACATCCTACAGTCCCCAAACCCCAAAATTCCTAGGTTATGGAGAATTTTGCTTCTCAATATCAACATATATATGAAGATAATTAAAAGCAGTCAAAGGCCAGGCAATTTATCAACAGTTCATCTCTGCATACAGTCTTTCAAATCTGAAAGCCTCCTAAAACTGTGAAGTCAATTAGTACATCTATACAGAAAATTATGCAGTACATCACAGGGGCAGATCTGATTTGGCTTTAAATTAGGGTAGCATGGACAGAGAAGCAGCACAGCACAGAGCTCAGTTCTAGACCTAGAACTTATTCTACAGGACAAATAAATATTGTGCTGTTGATAAGAACTTGCAGTATTGCCTTGTTTGCTGCTGGCTCAACTGTATCTACACTACCCTGCAGTGTAATACAGCAGTTCAGTTAGGCAAGATACAGACAGCAGCAAATAAGAGAAGCCAGTGCAATTGTGGGACAGAAACAAAAAGGAGCATTGTGCCTAACACTCTGGAACCAGCCAGTGAAACTCGTAAGCATGTTCTTATTTTAAGCAATGTAAAAGCACTGAAATCAAGTTGCTATAACAAGAAAACAAGTAAGAACTGTATGTGCAGAAACAAGACAAGGCAAAATTGCATACAGTAAATACAAAGAAATGAAGGGCAAAAACTTTGTATCTGAAGCAGTAGAAAACTAATCAAGGCCCAAACAGAATGTGATCCAGCTCAACCAAATTTGGTAACAGGCTCAAGTCTCTCAAAACCAAACCAAATAGTAATTTGGTTGAGTTCCTTCTTCAGCACATGAAACAGCTAAAGCCCAGTGACAGCTTAGTCCTGTCCATTTTGATACTTTGAAGGGAGAAAAGATGTCAAAATGACATAGATTAAAACAGTGAAGATAAAAGATAAGAAAGAACACAGTGAAGAGAGCTAGAATCTGATACAACTAACTTTGAGACATTTGATATGCAGGCATGGGAGATGCGTCAGAGATCGAAAGGCTGTGGCCTTGGAAAACAGGCAAGTAAAATTGTCAGGGATGGTAGAAAATAGTTGTAGAGAAAGTCAAGAAGAAGAATTAAATTTCTGAATCTTAACAGGTCTGAGACTGTGATCAGATACTCAAGGCATTGTGCAGAGACAGAACTATGGGAGAACCAAACTGCAAAAGGAAGCACTAGACTTTTGGGGCATTCAAATTACAGTGTAAAGCCAAAAACTTAAAAGCAAACTGGAATGAGGATGTTCAGTTACATGAAATTAGTGGATGACAAACACAGACTAAAAGGCAAAATATTAAAAAGAGAATCAGTTGACAGGTGCCATTCCATTCAAGACAGAGGAAAGAGAAACTTGGTTGCTAGTGAAGATAAAAAGAGGAGGCTTTAAAGAGGAAGAAATTGTTCAATTTAAGGAATGAGAGGCATAAAAGATACAGAAATAAAAGAGGCAAACTTGTACATACAAGAAGAAAAGAAGCCCAATTCAGAAACAGATTCTGAGAATGAAAAACAATTTTGAAAAAGATCTAGCATGCAAAACATCGGGTTTGGTTTTGAAGATACATTTTGTACCAAGAATGAATAAAGAACTAAAATGAACAGCAAATCTGCAAGCTAGCTCAACAAGAGAAAGGAAGTGGGACAAAAATGGTTAAAAGTCCATTTGGAAAGAGAATCAGAACAGGTAAAGCAAAGCTGAGTCCAAAGCTGCATTGTGCAGACATGTTCTTCAGAGATTTGGAAAGGCAGGAATGGAAATTAAGAAATTACAAGAAAAAATGTCTGGGGAGAGGAATGGAGACAGGGCAATGTGAGACACAACCAAAGAAACCATGTATAGAGAAGCAGACAGAGATGAAAATAAAGACCAATGAGTCAAAGGAAGTGAGCCCAGTGAAGGAAGGAGGCAGCTGAGAAGAGTGAAGGAGTCAGAAAGGTTAATAGACAGGAGATCCCAAAAGGAGTGAGTGACAGGGTAGAGGAGAGAGAAAGACAGATAAGCTGAAAGAGAGCAGGTAGTGATCAGGGAAAGGGAATTTAGAAATGAGAGATAATAAAGTGAACAGTATTTAGTAAAGACAAGGTCATGGGAATGATTGAAGCAGTGAGAAAAATCTGTCTACAACTAGAAATCAAAAGCATCAGACTGGAAAAACAGAATGAAGAACAATGGAGTTAAGTAGTTATTGGGGCTTGGGGGGAAATATGGATTGCCCATGGTGAGGGATAAAATTTGAGAGGACACAAATGGGTTGAGTTTAACAAAGTCACAAAGTAGCAAACTAATGGTGACTAGGAAAACTAGCAAGGATAGAGTAGACAACAGGACAGATGAACCGAAAGTGGAAGACAGGAATCGCAGAACTCTAGAACTCATTATGAAAGGGAAACAATTTTTCAAAAGCATCAACTCTAAAAAAAGGTTCAGGGAAGGAAGCGAAGTTTGAAAAAGAACCTTTCAAATTAACATTTGAGTTTGGAAACATAGGTAACACCTCATTGGGCACACCCAGCACCTGTATTTCCTTCCTTGGTATTACCAGCCAGAAATGTTTATAGTTCTTCACTCAGATCAAACCAGAGATCAGAAATTCAGAAGACCAGCACTGTCACTGGCTAGATGATACAGGGATACAGCAGCCTTGGGAAAACTTCTGACTGTTAAAGAATATTAAAAATAATATAAAAGCAGTGATTTGAACTCTGCTATCCAGCACCTTTACTTCCAGGTTAAATTAACCCTCCACAGTGAAGGCCTTCAATGACTCTCAGTCACATCAAGCTCCTGCTCCTAGAAGCGCAAATATCTGACGCAGCATTCACCACCAGCACTCAAATTCAGCCATTAAGATTCCCACCTTACTTTATAGCGGCAAAGACAGAGACTAAGTGGACAGATTGTTGAAAACAAACATCACAGTGATTTTAGGTCCCATGCAGAGGTACCTGAGAATCACTGGCATAAGAAGTCCTTTCTTTCCAAGTCTCTGTCAAGAATTTCACTTTGTGGCTTTCTTAGATGCATCTAATACTATATTTCATCATCTGGTATATTGGCATGTTTTTAGCTTCTGTTCATTACAAGAAGACGACATACTTCTATTGCCTGCTTGTACAATTGGTAGCTGGATCATTAGAGTCCAACAGAAGGGGGAAAAAAAATCCCATTATTCCCTGCTACCAAACCACTGACACACAGCAAGTATAAAAAGTGAGGTGAGCACATAATTTCTGTACACCCTACTGATTACTATTTATTCATGTTTGTACACAAGGTTCACTCAAAATTACTGAAGTTCCATAAAAACAGCCTACCTATAAACAAAAGTTTGCAGGACTGGGGCCACACTGGGAGCAATTTGTTATTCTTATGGGGTTTAGATATTTTTGTATGTTTTGAAAATAATTTTAGATTTTTAAATTTTAGATGCCAAGAACCCAACTCTTTTGGGTTAACTGTGACTACATGTGAATGCTCCATCCCTGGTGGTGTTCAAGGCCAGATTGAACAGAGCCTTGGGTGACATGGTTTAGCGTGAGGTGCCCCTGCCCATGGCAGGGGCATTGGAACTACATGATCTTAAGGTCCTTTCCAACCCTAACTATTCTGTAATTCTATGATTCTATATCTGATGCAGTACTTTAGATAATTTTTTTACAAATAGTATGAACAAGATTATTTGAATGTACTGTCTTTTGTTACAGTCAAGAAAACTCACCTACAATCAACTACCAGAAGCAGTAAACTGTTCACAAAATGGGTAGTATATACTGTAACATAGATGTATATCTGCAACAAGAAAAGTTTGAAAATATCATAGAAGTACTATATTTTTACATTATATTTAATATCTGCATATTTTATTTCTATTAGACTACTGCACAGCAGGGGACCTTTCAAGACAAGACAAAGATTTTATGCAATGTCATTCAAAGCACAAAGTTCACTCATGAAGCAAGTTACTACTGTAGCATTACTGAAATAAAAGGAGCTAGTCAGACATTTTGGGTAGAAATGTAACACATTCTCTTTGAAAAAAATAAACATGTAATGCCATAGCTCAAAATAAATAGTGTAAATGTCATTATCAACAACATATGAAAAAGCGAGTGGTGTTTTATACAAGAAAATATTTTATAAGAGTATCACACACATGGGAGTGTTATAACAGACTTATTCTCATCTTACCAGGTGGTTTACTTAATGGATAGATTCTATAATCCCCAGTTATACAAGCAGTTCTACTAACCTGCACAAGCTTCTTAATTATGAAGTTTGGTACCAGAGTCATCTGTACCATTCACTTTACAGATCTTCAAATAGGAGCAACTTTTTTTCCTCAGCACAAGACTTAATCATGAATACTAAGAAACCACCAACAACATTTAAATGCTGAAGTATGCACATCTGTTATATCTTGACTCCATTTCTTTACTTATTGTATCCTTCAAGACAGTAGAGGTAATAATAATAATAAAAATCTATCATTGTTTTCTTTTAGGGAAAGTTCAATACTTGATACACAATATTAATGCAGATAGCCTGACTGTGTTGGGGTTTTTTTCAGTGATTTTCATAGTTTTATATTTCAGAAAAAGAAAAAAAATAGTTTGAGGACTTGTGCGTATTAGGCACTAATCCTGTCAGTCAGGCAAGTACTGTCCTACCCTTTCCGATACAAACCATTTTATCCTATGACATACGGACTATTGTTACAGAATATAACCATAATTTTTAAAATTCAATAATCAAATACTAAATGAAAGCAAATCTAGAGGCTGCTAGACACAAGCCAAGGTTTCTCAAATACCTCCTCCCTACAAATTGTTCCACTGAAGTCCTACAAGATTAAGTATACACAGAAGCTAGAAACAAACCCTTAAAGAGTCATTTACCAAAATCTGCAAACAGAAACAAATGTTTTAAAAAGGTATTAGGAGGAGCTGATGACCTGGCACATATTATTTAAAAACTCTTCTATTTTGCCAAACACAGTTTCCACAGTATTTGCAGTTTTAAAAATACAAAACCAGAAAAAATTCTCACCAAGCTTGAACATTTCATCCACAAAGCCCGCAGCTGGATTTTTATTCTTTGAGCACTAAAGTAAATCAAAAATTAAAGCTGCACAGGGAAAGAAAAAACAAAACAAAACTGAGCATGCAGGGACTGACTGCATATATAACCTACACTGCTGCTTTTATTTGAACTAACTTCTTTTTCCCACGTAAAAGAAAAGATTTAACTAACAGCTTCTCAACAATATCACTGATAATAATTATGTGTCAACAGTTCTGTATAAAAAGTTCAGTCTTGAAACTCCAGAAATTTCAGCCCATTCTCCATTTTTACCACATTTAAAAACAATCACCTTCCTTCCTTAACAATAAAAATATTATTTAAGCATATCCAAAAAGGTCTAACAAAAATATTTTGAATTTCCTTTTCAACCAATAGTGTATTTATAAAACATTTTACATACTTATTTCTCAAACAAAGAAGTGGCAACTTTCTCTTCAACATAAAAGCTAAAAATTACTTCTGCTAAATATAAAACTAATTATCAGGTTACAGTATACAAAACCAGATATTCGTTAAGAATATATTTTGTTATACTACTACACGATAATATTTTTTTTCCAAACATTTGTGTATTTAAGAAAAAAAATAAATATACTGTAAGGTCGTTCATATTATTTTAAACACAAAAATCTACAGCGACATACATATAAACAGTTGGGAAGTTGTAAAAGATCGTGTCTTTTAATCAGACCTTCTCATAAACGCTAGCCTCAAAAGAATCCTATTTGCTTCAAGAAGCATCTGCATGGTTTTAAGACTTAACTATGCAGACTCCTATTGCCCCAGGGCAATGCTGCACAAGCCTATTGAAAGCAATCAGATCACAGAATCAACACCTTAAATTTTCCCAGAAAACCTCCAACAAATGTTTTATGTGCATTATGAGAGAACAACAAAACAAAACAGGATGCTACAAAAACGCCAGTATGGCAATTTTCCTGCAACTATTTTCCCCATCACATTTGTCAAGCAGAATCCTATCGCCTCTCTACTCTTACACTGAGAACTGCAAACTACAATTTGATATAAAATATAATAACCTTCTATAATAATCATGTTCGTCTTAGAACAAAGATTAAAATAAAGTTAACTGTGCTGACTCATACCTTCTATAAATTACTAAAAAGGTGAGAAATTCAGACATTTTGCTTCTGGATAACAAGCCTAATATCTGCATCATGTGCAAAAGTGCAACTGTGTTTTAGAACTGAGACCCAACTGAATACAATTTTGTTATTAAAGAAAATTACCTTGAACTCACTGAACATGGAAAACAGTGGTTCTGGATATCTTTTAAAGTTACTTTTTACATATTTAAACCTGTTGTATAACTGCAAGTTAGTAAAAAATAAAAAACAGAAATCAACAGAAAACAACAAAGCTTGTATATAAATTGGTTTACAATTCAAAGCACAACAGTAAGCTTCAAATAATTATGTTTGTGTAACACAAAGGGGTGGGATGATTTATTTAAAGTACTTGGTTATTTCTGCTGTTTTCTTCATGATCTGATGTCTGTTTAGCTGCTCGCAGTGTGTGCATGCATACGTTTCGCTACATCATAGACATAGGTTATGTCTGGTCGCTTCTCTGGATCCGGGTTGATGCACATATTAACTAATTGTCGCAGCTAGGAAAGGAAAATAACATGACAGGATTGTTGGCCTTCTTACAAGTAGTATTTGTGCATTATCAAATTCAAATTAATCAGACTGGCAAAAATTAACCAAACACCAATTCTACATAAAGACACACTCAACCCTCCCTCTCTCTACAAGCACTGCCCAGTTTTATGCAAGCATGAGCATACTCCTGCCATTTTTACATTTTGTACTGTTCACAGAAAAACTGATGAGCAAACTTAAGTTCTAATCATTTCAGCATACAATTTTAGACATGCATTTAGTCCCATTACACATTATTGTCTCTGCTTTTGGAGGGCTATGCCTGCAAACCCCAGAAGGCTGAAGCTAGCATGGAGAGAAGGTAAATTAGGACTCCTTGCTCCTTCCCTCCTGCCACAAGAGTTAGCCAGCAGTAAGCAGCATTGCTGTGTGACAGGTACGAACAAACAAAAGGCAACAATTCTCCTTATAACAAAGTTAACCTGCAGAACTTCCTGCTGCTAGAAGTGACCAGTACACACACACTCAAAAAGCAACTGAACAAATTAAACCCTCTTAGGGTATTTAATATAGAGACTCCACCTTTGAGGAAATATCTGAACTAAAAACTGGAAGCTGGAAAAGTATTTTGGGGAAGTACCACATTATGCTGGCCCTGTGTTGCCCACGTTATATTTCCCCAGTGTTGGAGACATGATACTGAATAAATAACTTTCCCTCTATGGCCCTGTATCTATTCTTAGGATTAGACCAGTGATTCTTTTTTCTTTACGGAAAGAAGCACATAATTAACAAACATCTTCACAGAAACCTCTATCTGGGAATAAACAAAGCACTATGACTAGAAAGCTCCATGTTTCCACAAGCACCATAATTTATTGGGCTTTCCACAGTGCACATATTCCGCAGAAGCAATCCGAAAGAGCTTCCACACTACCTGGATACTTCTCATTGCCTTCACAAACTGGCAGAACAGCAGCAGGGTTTTCTTCCTCCCTTGATATGCCTAAAAAACTTATGACATTAGAACTTAATATATTGTCTGAAGAACCTTTTGGTGGGGCATCTACTTTAAACAGTGTGACTCTCCTAAGCACTTTATAACATGGAATACACCTGCTTTATGTTGACTTATAAAAATTTTTCCCATCCTTTGCAAAAGCAATTTAACTCTGAAGCTCTTCCTTTATGCTTATTAGTAGCTTTGACAAATCCTCCTCTACCTCCTTATAGCACTGGGGAGGGCAGACATGAACAAGCAAATAATAAAACACCTTGCCAGCCACCTTTCTATGACAAAAGGCAAAGTTTGGCTCAGTCTCCCTCCCAGTATTATTAAGTAAGCTGATTGAAAAAAGTCCATAATTATTGCAACTAACACAGAGCAACCTCATCATTATCATTATTCAAAAGTAACGTATACTGCATATTCAAACCTGCCATCAGAGAGCTTCCTTCCTGCTTCTTATAAAAAGACCAAGAAGGATTTTCAATTATAATTACACTCCTTTGACTTTTCAGAAGATTAATTTAAATGCACAGGAAGCCCAGAAGTAAAAAATAGTGTGTACCGCTATTGATAGCTTCCTCCATTAGCCCTTGCAGAAACATTATGAACTGTATACAGTGTACAGGTTTTCATATTTAATACAAAAATGATATTACTAGACATCCACCTTCTTAGGAAGAAGAGCTTAATATTTAAAAATGAGATCATTAACTCTGAAGATAGCAGTCAGATTGCTGGATTTAAAAGAAGCATCAAATCAAAATAATCTGTAATACACTTGCTATTTGTATATTTTGACTAATGGAGTTATAAAAGCCGTCATATTGCTGCTGGTGGCAGCAATAAATAAAATACTATACCACTGACAGGAAAAACTATTAGCCTGTATTAACTCCTAAATATCTGGAGACTAGAACACTGGAAAGCATGAACTACTTTAAGAAATAATTATTTCCTACATGTATACAAACATGCAAAGCAGAACTATCTACTGTAGAAGAAGCAGGTGGGACACAGTGTAAGCAACAGGCACAATGTACTAAGAGAGATGAGCAGCTTGCTATTGCAACACCTCAGACAGCCTGCATGGAAAACAGGAAAGTCCAAAGAACATGTAAAAACCTCAAGCCTGAAATTAGACTTAAATAAGTCAACTTTTTTTTTAAAAGAGAATACCAGTGTAATTTATCTGCAGAATATGCTCAGAAGTACTTGTTAAAGGCTTTAGGTCCTACTAACCCCTGTAAGTACACCTGCAAAAATCATTCAACCACATGGCTTCTCGACTGTGGTCTTTTGCAGCTTCTTATTTCTTATTCTTACCAAAATGCATAAACAGCTACCTTTGTTAGAATATAACAAAGGATATACAGGTGCATGTTTACATTAAGGGACAGTCACTGAAGAAGTTTACGCAGAAATTCTCTTCCCAACATAGTGCAAGTGGTGAGCACAATTAGTAACAAACCTTCACTACAATTATAATAAAACAAAGCAGAATGTCATAGACCTCTTTTGCCTATGAGGCTTAACATTTAAGTGTTGGCCACTGCTATGACTGCAAAATCTCCTTCCCCCTCCCCAGTTCAGAATCTCAGTTGTAAGGCAGAAATGCTGAGCTGACTATGCCTGGGACACTGCACAGTGATAGTGTAGATTCCAGAGTAATCTCAAAATCCTGAACTCTTTTGAGCCTTGTTACTGAAGAGCAAACCTTTGGGAGAAGGTGAATTAATTTTGCTATACAGTTTGAAAACAATTACACAGGAAGACAGTCTTCCAGGACTGAAACTGGGACTATGATAGATACTAATTCTTGGTTACAGTACTATCCTTTAGCTCCTATAGGAATATCCATTTCAATAAACCTGAAATCCATTTGTCAAGTCCTCTAGTGTTAATAACATTTTGAATGTAGCAGAAGAGCCCAACAGTACCATGGGAAGAGGCACTGGGATTCTGAAGACAGACTGTCATTAGAGTTAGAGTAATTTTTTATTATCTGGCACAGACTGGCCAACAGGCACAGCAGACTTATGAGTGAGCTGGAGGGACCTCCGGTTACATCCCCAAGCTGCAAACTTCTTCGGCTGCTTATTGTTCTTAACCTCCTCGGTGTACTTAGCACAATGACTGCCTTTAGCCTGGAGCTTAGCCTGACATCGCAGTGGTGAGACACACTTTCTTTAACTCTAGAAGGTTTTTCAGCTATGAAATAAATAATTATCACTTGAGTCAAGAGGAGTAGGGGGAAAAACAGAAATAGGACAGGCAAGTACTTTGCATCGTTAGCCAGCTGAAAAAGAAATTTTTAGATATGAAATTTTGGATGAGAAGAAAGCCCTATTCTTACTTTTAATGGGAGACCTTCTTGAAGCCTGTCTGTGTTATTCTCAAGACCTTCTGCTGGCAACTGACACTGCCATTGTGGACTTGCTAGGTCATTCAGCTTTCACATCTAGGTGGGAGGTTGGCTATGGACTTTAGGAGTGCACCTCAATCAAAAGAAGATTTAAAAACTTTATCTGTTATGAAAGCAACATAATATTGGCTGACAAGACTTTAAGAGTATTGATTCGGGGTGGCAAGGGAGCCCCAGCTTTGAATTACCTAAAGCAGAACAGCTTTCAGTAAATGCTGAGTACTCACATAAATACCAGATGTTCTTAAGCAATATTAAAAAACTGAAATGTCCAAAGTTGTAAAACATTTGAAAATCTTGGCCTGTGACTTTAATGTTGAAGCAAGAGTCTGTGAAATTAGGATTTCTAATCAAAGGTTCTTAAAAAAATATCCATCTGTCCATCAATCTTAAGGTGCGTCTTTCTGTCACTCTATTCCCTGATGGTACAGAGGCAATACATTACTAAAAGGCTGGTCTTATGGAGAGTTCAAAATTCAGAAAGACTTACATCTTAAAACTCATTAAAATTTACCTACAAAGTTTCTCTAAAAAGCATTTGTCTGGTATTTTGTGATGAAAGTATTTACACCTTTACAGAGGATGCAGAGATCAACACTCAAATGAAATTTTTCTTTCAGAAAATTCTTTGTTATAAAATACAAAATGAGTTTTGCTGTTCATTGATATCTGATCTTTACTGCTCATCGAGTGTGCTTCTAACCTGGTCAAAGGCTTGATATCTAAATTGCCAATACAGGTGAAACATTAGGGCAGTATCCTAATATGACAGATAACACTTTGTTTGCCTTTTTTTTTTTTTTTCAGTTCGTGCCAGCACAGTATTTTTTCATACAAGTAAAAAGTCTATTTTAGGTCTACTTTAGTGCAATAAACATATCTATTTTTCCATTTACCTTAGTGAAGACACAAGCCTTACTTTCAAAACATAAAAATTATTAGAGATTCCATAGTTGATTACTTCTTTCAAGTAATTATTTTCATACCTATCTTCATACCTACCATACCTCTGATCCTCTCATTATGTTTTAAAGTAACTTATACATATTTTGTAAATAGCTGTTTATCCAAGGTGCCAGAAGTATGTGTCTGCTTTGAATAAAGAAAAATACAGCATGTTGTGCTTTGAATTTGTTTTCAACACTAGAAACTATATGGATGCAAGTAGAAGGTGGAATCTCTTCCCCCATCTAAACCTTCTATCTGGGCCAGACTTTGATATTTGCCCCTTGGCTGGGAATCCGCATACCCAACTTCACACTTAGCTGCAGTGAAGTAGCCCCGCAGGCAGGACAACTTCAACGAACCACTAGTGGTATCATCATTAAAATCCTGCTGAAGGTCACCATGGAAACCGCCTGCTGAGGCTTCGCTGCTGCACTCTGCATCTCCTAATCAGCTACCATGTGAAATGCAAATTCAGACAGTCTGAAAATTAGTCAAGAAGAATAGAGGATGAGGATGCAGATATGTGAAATATTCATGCGCTTCATGGAAAAAGGAAGACAGCATGAATGACACAACAAAGAAAGGCCCCTGACATTCTTGCTATCATTTTGCATTATTGTTCACACCCTGCTGTATTTCTAGGTCTCCAGTTCTGAAGTTGGTTATGTGAACTGCCATATTTATAGTCTACAATAAATAATAATTAAAAACGGCCAAAGTAAAATGACTAATTGGAAAACCCACAAAGAGGTATAGCGTATAAATTACAAAATAGATCATTATTTCATCCTTTGTAAGATCAGTGAATTATCTTTTTAAGTCCACTTTGTTCCATGAAAGGAGAAAAACTGTCGCTATAAATACAAAACAAAACACTGGCAGTAATGCTTTATTAATAATCCAATCACTGTCTTTAAATGAGTGAGGTGCAGAATTACAACCCCTACTCGATAAATGAAATTGCACAACACTTTATGTTTATTAAAAGTATTTCACTGCTCGTGCTTATTTGTGTTTTAAAAGTAATCTTTAATTCACATAGGCTGAATTCAATTAGAATTGGTTACTAATATGTGTTCTTTGGTTTACAGCTTCTAGCCATTTGCTCTATTCTTTTTTAAGTGGGAAAGTAGTTCAAAACTGGCATCTCAGAATGTTACTAAGCAAGCATTTATATTTTTCATTCCATTACACTAAGAAAAATATTGATTTAGTTTCTTTTCATTTTAGGGCTTAAAAAAGCAAGTACTGCCCTTAAATGCATTAATGATGGTAAAGAACTGCTACCTATCAGCTTAAAACAGCGCTGCAATATGCATGAGTATCCTGTTCAAATTCAATTACATTACGTCTGCCTATATTTCTCTGAAATTTACGATCAGAGTTATCAAGAAGCACTCTCTTGCAAAAGAACTCCCCCCCAATTGTATCAAACAGCATATCCCAGTTTTACAATACAGACAAATGGGAACTAAACAATTCATTTTCACTAGTGAGTTACATTACATCTATTTTAGTGCAAGCCCCTAGAGAAAGCAGGCTAGTGTGCTAATTTACTCTGCAACATAAACTTGCATAGTTGTGCTTTTAGAGAAGCACACTACAGATGGAAGACTCAGTCCCATTTTGGCATGTAGAACATATCATTGTGCATTCTGGGAAAGCATTTTGTCATACTTGCAAGGAAGCTCAGTGAAATTAAGAAGCTAACGGTAAGAGGTTTCCGTCATTAAACCCCCCAAATTTAAAATCATCTCAGAGATTTGTTTTGACAGGAACATTTGAGTGAGTTCAACAACCAAACACTTACGGGCATAATCTGCAAATAACCTAAAATCACACAAGTTTATTTACTTCCCTGGTAGTGTGCCAGCTTAGATAAACCAAGGATCTAGCCCATGAAAAGGAGAATTACTTACTTCCTCTGAATAGTGATCTGAAGGGAGAGGTGGGTAGTCACACTGTTCTATCTTCTTGCACAGGGAGTACAAGTTCATTTTATCACCATAAAAGGGACTCTGCAGAGCAGCCATCTGTTTAAGGAAAACATACAGTTTTCTTTCGTGTTTTTTAGGTAAACCTGTTTTGTCATAAAATCTGTAATACTAACAAATCAAAAGTGACTTTTAACAACTTTCAGCTCCCTGCTTAGAAGTGTCAGTGCTAAAAAGAAAACTTAAAAAACTATTACTGTGTGTACTTATTCTGTGTCATGCAGTTGTACCTGTCACAAATCCAAATGTTGCAATATTTTAATTTTATACCATTGGAGTTTTATTAATAGAGTATGAGGAAAAATGGAGCAGTTTCCAATACTGCTGTAGGCATACAGGACCCTCACACCACAAGAGAGACAAAATAAACCAAAACAAAATCCATAACAGAATTTTCCTCTGAAGACCTTTTGGAAAAGAAGCATATACTTTATTTAAAAACACTGTCTGATCTAAAGCATTAACGTATATTGAAAATGCTGGACAACAGTAGGAGATTTTGTAAAATTATGTAGCTATTACAGTAGGCTTTTTAAAGCAAAGAAACTTAATAGAACAACTACACTTCCAAAAAAACCCCAAACCCAAAAACTTTGCAATTCAGTATGTTATTTGAAAATAATTAAAAAAATAAATCCTAAAACATCATCAGAAGAGCAGAACTGGCAACTATGACTGCGATTTACAATTGTAATACAAAAATAAGAATGCGTCAGAGAGCTCTTGCATACGCGATCAGCTTAAACCCAGCATTAGTAAACCTACACTTTATTTCAGACAGTGTTAGAACTTGACATTTAAGGTGGAAACAAATGCTATGGTTAGCAGGATTACAAATTTAAAAATTCATTTAAAATCTCTCCATTCTGTTCAAAGCCGTCTAAGTCTTTGAACCACAGCAGCACGAATGCTGCTTTGAGTGCAGTGGTGCCCCAAAGTCAGTCACCCTTTTCTACATGCGCTAATAAGTTTGATTTTGGAAGGACAATGTGTACATTCCCCAGACAGGCAGAGTGTGTGTGAAACATGCTAGTCCATGCTGTGCTACTCAGTGAGCTTCAGCAGGGACAGGACAAGCTGAAAATGGCTCTCATCTGTCTTGTGGTCTTCCAGATAGCAGTTTAACTCTTTCATGTCTAAGCACCAATATCATGGGGGGGAAATGCATGAAGAAAATTCCCAAAGTTCTCTTACATTTACTTTATATCTGATAAAAATGCTCTCAAATAGCTCAGTACTTTTTCTTATTACCTTCAAGTAAGAATAAGTAATTTAAAGCTCCGAATACAAATACCATACTACAGATCCATCTTAATGCTCCTCCCAAAAATTCTGTATTACCAAAACAGTGTTAATTTTTGGATTTACATGACATTGTCTCTTACCTTAAAAAGAATGTTAAGAAAGCAAGCTGAAGACCAAAAAAGGAAAGAAAAAGAAACATCAACTGCAGGATGTGTACGCATGCAGAAATGCTAAATAAATGCACAGATACTCATTTTCGTACTCTAGGTGTTCATTAAAAAGTACTTTTGTTTGAATGCTGCCGAGTGTTAAAAAAATCCTGAATGTCCCCTAAGGAGTTAAAACAGGAATACTATATTTTCATGCATCTCCTGCTTTGACAGATGAAAAATGTCAACTGTCCTGTTTTTATTTTCAAGCTTTTGCACTATTCATCTGGTTCATTAGTGCATCTCGCTACTGCCCCTGACAGCTGCTCGCCCTCTCCTCCCAGCAGCTGAATTTTTCAGGCTAATTTGATCCTCCACACTGAGACGATCGCTAGAATGATTGACTTGCTCCCTGACCTCCAGGGTCTGACTTTCCTGATTAGTATTCTGGGGGTGTCTGAGGGACGAAAGCCCACTGTCTGTCTTCAGGGCTGGTGGCAGCTCCCTCGCTCCTTTTTTTTCCCCCCTTTTTTTTTTTCCCTTTTTTTTTTTTTTTGAACTGTAAGCCACCAACCTACAACCCTGTAAGGATGCAATTGCTGCGCTGAACAATAAAAGGAAATGTGTAAGACCTACTTTTCCATGTAAAGGTCCATGTAGCAAAAGCACAGCATCTTGATTTTAATTAGTAAAGTCTACTTTGTTGCATATCAATTAAAACTCCAGTGGCAATGTTTTTTGAGGTTTCAGAAATACCTGGGGCTCTAAGAAAAACAGACTTTAAATTATACTTCTGAAAATCTCACTGGCCACATAGTTGGCATTGAATAATAGACAGGTTAGAAGTCATCATTTTTAAAGACAACATGTATTATAGCAAATTAGTCTAAACTTAAATTAAAACATAACTGAAAAGAGTTCAGCATCAATTAAGCATTTATTGAGAAGTGATAAACATGCCACAGCTTTTCTCCATTAAGCTGGAGATAATCCAGAGCACATATCAACATGAAATCAATATAATAAAACATGCCAAAATGCACATCACAAAAAGACACCCAGCACAAAACTGCACAGGTAATAAAAATGGCACGCATTAGTCCACACATCTTGAAGAAACTTAAGTAACCACTTTCAAATAATTTAACAACAAAAAAATAAAATGCTAAGCATATATTTTGAGTTTAGTACACTTAAGATTGCAAAATTACATCTCAATACTAAAAAAACCCAAAAACCTCACTACAAACAGTGTAGAATTAACTAAAAGAGAGAAATGTGCCTCTAAAAAAAAATAAATGCTATAGTTGAAGACACTACCATATATAATGTATAATAATAATACTGTATACAATATCATATAATACTGTATACAATAAGTATCATAGTAATTATCTTTTTCCCACAATAAACCCCACACACACAACACCTTATCAACTTAAATACCATCCTTGTAAAACTTCTAAAATAAATAAAAAAAGAATGATATTTAAAGCTGCTGAGTTAATCAATGGAATTAAGGTATTTTGCTACTTTGGAATTATTTACCAGATCAAAGAAAAATTTAATATTCAAATAGGTGTTCTATGTACTGTACCAGCATCAAAGCAGCAAGCTAAAAAATCTTTTATAGGAAAGTGCTACTAATTTCCATCCAGAAATTCCATATAACACAGAAGAAAAATTAACCTTAAAACATGTTTATTTTATATATTGTTTAGTTATTCAACAGGTTTGTTTGTTATTTCCAAATGTAAGAAAATTAATGAGGGGGAAAGAAGTAGTGATACTGACGAATCCCAATATACCTTTATGCTATCTTTAGGCTCCTGTTTGCGCAATCGTGCGAAGGAGAGCATTGAAATTGATGGCAGTTGCCATGGTCAGTACTAAGGAATCCCAATACGGGATTAAGTTTCAGTTCAGGATTTAAGCTTCTAAAGGCTTGCTATCAGGTATCACACTTCATTCCTGTGAATTGTCCCCAGGATTTAGAAGCAAGAGCTATACATGTATCTGTAAACTGTGTGGAATTGCAATACAGCTATTTGCCCTTTCTATATTTAAAGCAACATGTTAGTGACAGAAAGTAAACTAATATTACTGGAGAAAATTCACCAAGTAGTAACATATACCTTTAACAGGGTGACAAAGTTTTCTACAAAATCCTAAAGTAACAGGAGGTGCCAAACCTGCTGAGTATGTGTTTAATGCATTCTTCTAACTCACTGAGGCAGGTGGCTTGTACGTATGTGAAAAGTGAGTTGGGTATAGTAGTTTTTATCTGGAACGTGACTAGAAACACTTCACTGCAACTGCTGATGGAATTAAGGTTTTTTCCAGCATCCTTCAACACAAGTGTTTAGTCTTTTGATCAACAAATGATATTCCTAGAACTTCAAAGACAGTTGCCTTAGAAGCATACCTGCTCTTCACGCCTTCATTCACCTCCATTTCTGTTTGTCCTATACCTATATTTTCTCATAATAATGTTTAAAATTATGTGTCACTTCCAATCTTGACTGTATGAATACAGAAATCAACCAATAATTATAGTTTATCATTTGGAGGAGAAGAAAAAGTAGATAAATAGCATAGGTCAGTGCAGCAAAAGTCATTATCTTGAAAGCTAACCCCAGCTAGCAATAATAAGTACTTAGTAACTAATTTTTTTTATTGCTTTACTTAGGTTGTAAATAATTTATATAAATTAAACTTGTATTACAATTACTATATTACAGTTTTTGCAATATAGTTGCATCCTCAAGTCAGTCCTACTACTTCTCAATGTATTTATTACCAAAATCGTATAATCAGGATAGGCCACTAAAACACCTTGAACAATTTTACATGTTTGCCATTATTCATTTATTAATCCTGCAGTTACGTCCAATCTTTAACAAATTGCTTTAAAATCTTTGTAACAAGCCCAATAAAAGGCAAGTGCTGAATAACAAATAAAAGTATTTCATATGTATGCTGAAGTTACATAAGAGTTCTTATTGTCAATATTAAAGACAGATGTGTAATAGATAAAAAGTAGCTTTTCCACAACACTACATATTTCCCTAAACAAAAAAAATATAGCAAACACTACTTAATATATTGAGGGGGGACAAGGGGAAACAGAACAGTGTTATTAAGATCACTGTATATATCAATGTTACCTCATACAGCAGACAGCCTAGAGACCAGATGTCAGATTTGAAGTTGTAACCATTTTCGTGTATTCTCTCTGGAGACATATAATAGGGTGTACCAACTGCAACAAATACAGAAGCATTTTTGAATGAGAGTTTCTCTTATATAGCAGCAAAAGTACAGATTTCCTGGTTGAAAAACTTTTTCATCTTCTATAAGTCTCATTTTTACACATGTAATTTCAATCCATAAGTACGAGTCTTCAGTTTAATAAAAATACACATGAATTAGATATCTATTTCTTCAAATGCATCTTTATTTTCACTACTGATACCTAATTGCCAGAATTAATTCAGTTGCAGAATATTCCCAGTCCCAAAACAAAACTTTTGCTTTTAGAGAAGCTCAAAAGTAATTATTTTCTTCTGAAGAGAACCAAGGGAACATAGTGTACACACATGCACACATGTCCCCACTCTTTTGCAAACTGTTATCACTGTGGCTAGAAATATCAACAGCTAGAAATTCTTTTTGTGGCTTGAATTTTTCTATTAGTAATATTATTTTTGAAATTAGCTGTCTGTTCTTCCTTTTGAGACTATGCCAATCTGAAAAAGCTGCTTTCAAAACTGATAAACGCAATTTAGTTTGAATATCTGAAGCTAAAATTGAGCCTGAAATCCAGAATCTTCAGCTTCCTAGAGAGGAAGGGAGGAAAACCTCCTAGCCCAACAGAAGCCGAGGTTCCTACAAGCAACTCAGCCATCTGCTGCAGGACTAGGCTCTGCATGGGCTTTTCAGCTCCCAAATCTGTGGCTATCCTAGCTTAATCCTGCCTCAGAGCTGTGGGCTCTGGAGACTTCTGGTCTTGAAAAGCAGCGTTTACTAGCACTGTCCCAGAGCAAATTTAAATTAGATAGTCCAGGACATCTCTCCCCTTGATTTTAATCAAACACAACCCATCTGTGTTGCAAGTTACTTGGAAGAGAGGAATTGTGAAAAGATGATTAAGATCTGAAAAAAAAAAAAAAAGAAAAAAAAAAAAAGCCACTTAAAAGGTACCTGAGTGATGGATTCATATGTGACAGATTGACAAAACCAGAACTTATAGAAAATAACAGTAGCGGCAATTTTGGTGCATTGCCTGAACTTTCTCCCCATATTCCCCTAAAGTGAACTGCCTAACAGCAAAAAGTCACAGACATATGTAGATTTTTACTTCAATTTCATGTGGACAAATATTCTCTTAAGCACTGAATCCCCAGGATGAAAATCACCTGAATTCTGTCAATTCAACACAAGTTGACCTTATTTCAAAACTAAAAATCTTGCAACGTAGCCAGAGATTAACATCCGCACTTTCATTGCGAACTATGAAAACTAGAGTATGACCCTCACAATATTTTATTTAACGCAGAGATCTGTTGTTACTTCTATACTTCAGAATTAGCCTCACCTATTCAGAGTTGATCTCTGTATGAAAACTGGAAACAGATACAGTGAATATGTAAATAATTCAAGTCTGAATAATCAAGTTAATGGTTTTAATTAATCAGATTATTAATTTTACTTTAATCGCTTCCCAAAGTTAAGGGTTTTGATTTGACAATGTACCCTACCTTTTAGAAGAGCTGATATCCCAAACTATCTCATACTTTCTTAGGGAGGGGTGGAATACTTTCCTACTTGCAAGACCCATTTTAGACTGGGAAACTCAGTACCGCCTTATCCCAGGTCAGGCCACTACTTCTGATAACCCATAATTTCAACTGATCTCCTCCTTGGCAAACAATATTGAAAAAAATATTCCAAACCCATATAAACTAAGAGTATACGTCTCTAACAGATGAAGTCCCATATCACAACCTACAGTGAATTTGTTTCCCTAAATATTTCAGGGGGGGGACAGGACTTTCAGCCCCGGGTTCCACAGCCCCTGTCCCCAGAGGCTCCCTTCGCACTAACTTGAGGAATCACTGCAGCCCTGAACTGGAACTGCAAGAGATTAAGAGCTTAAAGGGAAAAAGGCTAGGGAAAGGCAACTCAAAACGATGAAGAACTGTGAAAACCATTTACTCTCATGGGATGTTCATATTCACCCACAACAGAGGAATGAGTAAGAGGGATGGTCTTTTCCCTGTAAAAGAATAGGCATGCAGATGGGTGGTCTGCAACACCAAAATAGCTACCAGAATATACAGAAGCAACTCTGTTATTCTAATTTATCAACAGCAGTAATTTAATGGGCACTTAATGACAGCTATCTTAAAACTGGAAACAGTAATTAAACAACATTTGGCATAACACAGCTTTTATACCTTTACTATCCTTATTGCTGGACTCCCTCCTTCAATTTTATCTCATTTTTTTTTTCACCTCCCAAGTACTTATGAGATTGGATACCTCTGAAAACTTTCAGCTGGATTTTGCATCCATTAATTACTGCACTAGCTTAGTATATTCTGATGCTTTGTTGTCAGAATGCATCTAACAATGAAAAAAGTAAGTTTAAAAGTAATCTGGTTCTTGGCTGTTTAGAGCAGCACTGCCTTTGCTGCTCTGAGACATCACACAAGTAGCTGGCAGTGAGTAATGTGCCTGAAAGAGGCTTCACAGAATCCACAGGGGCAGCTGAAAACACGGAGGCTTGAAGGTTCAGTTTACCAAAGCAAAGGTAATTTTAACCAGTAGCTCTGGGAAGCCTGCTGATACATTAGGGGTCTGATATGACTGTGAAAGATTGATGATAGCGAAAGGGAAGAACAAATGCTCATTTTACAGCATTTAGCCTAGTGTAACATCTTAACTGCTATACAACCTGAAGCCCCCAGTGACCAATAAGTGAAAGGAACTGAAATTAGTTAATGTTAGTTATCAAATCACAAAAGCAACCTAAAGATCTAAACATTATTACTACTTGTAAAGTGTTTTTAACAGAACATGACAAGAAAGATTCATTATTCTGACATTCAGGAACTACTAATGGCGTTCCAACTATTCTTTAAAACAGTGAGCAATCTTGCTGTCGTGAGACCTCATTTGGAGTACTGTGTACATTTCTGGTGTCCTCTACATAAAAAGGACATAGAACTGTTGCAACAAGTCCAGAGGAGGGCCATGAGGATGATCAGGGGACTGGAGCACCTCCCATATGAAGACAGGCTGAGAAAGTTG